>CAJQZJ010000727.1:4517745-4561281 GCA_907164525.1 Lophiomys imhausi | reverse complement strand
AAAGTAGGTGCCTTTGTATTTGGGGCATAGATGTTCAGTATTGAGATTTCCTCTTGATGAATATTCCCTTTAATGAGTATATAGTGCCCTTCTTTGTCTTTCTTCATTAACTTCAGTTGGATGTCTGTTTTGTTTGATATTAGGATGGCTACTCCAGCTTGCTTCCTGGGTCCATTTGCTTGGAAAACCTTTTCCCAGCCCTTTACTCTGAGGCAGTGTCTATCTTTGGTAGTCAGATGTGTCTCTTGAATACAGCAAAAGGAAAGTCCTTGCTTGCGGATCCATTCTGTAAACCTGTGTTTTTTTTATTGGGGAGTTGAGTCCATTGATGTTGATGGATATTAGTGACCTGGGGTTGTTATTTCCCATTAGTTTGGTATAGGTGGTGGTCCTGTGCCTCTTTTGGTTTAGTTGCTGAGGGGTTTTCTATTCCCTTTGTTTTCTTGGGTGGAGTTTTCTTCTCTGGGTTGGGATTTTCCTTCTAAGATTTTCTGTAGGGCTGGGTTTGTGGGTAGATATTGTTTAAATTTGATTTTGTCATGGAATATCTTGTTTTCTCCATCTATGTTGATAGAGAGTTTTGCTGGGTAAAGTAGTCTGGCTGGGCACCTATGATCTCTCAGGACTTGTAGGATATCTGTCCAGGCCCTCCTAGCTTTTAAAGTTTCTGAGAAGTCAGGTGTAATTCTGATGGGTCTGCCGTTGTAGGTGACTTGGCCTTTTTCTCTTATAGCTTTTAATATTCTTTCTTTGTTCTGTACATTTGGTGTTTCAATTATTATGTGGCGAGAGGAGTTTCTTTTCTGATCTAATCTGTTTGGTGTTCTGTAAGCCTCTTGGATTTTTATTGGCATCTCTTTTTTCAGGTTTGGGAAGTTTTCCTCTATGATTTTGTTGAAGATATTTCCTGGACCTTGGAGTCGGGAGTCCTCTCTTTCCTCTATACCTATAATTCTTAGGTTCTGTCTTTTCATTGAGTCCTTGATTTCTTGGATGTTGTTGGTGAGAGATTTTTTAGCCTACTCATTTTCTTTGGATGTTGTACTGATTTCTTCCACCGAATCTTCCATGCCTGAGATCCTGTCTTCCATCTCTTGCATCCTATTTTTGATACTCACATCCGTAATTCCTGTTCTCTTCCCTTGTTTCTCCACTTCCTCTTTTAACTCTTACTGTGTTTTCTTTATTGTTTCTATTTCTATTTTCATGTCTTGTATGGTTTTGTTCATTTTATACATTTCCTTCTACAGCTTGCTTGTTTTTGTATGAAAATCTTTCATTGCTTTGTCCTTTTCCTGTTCAAGCTCTGTCACCTTGGCTTGGAGCTCTTTAATGGTGTTGTTCGTTGTTTTGACTTGTAAAATTGTGGCTTCTTTGAATTCCTTCATAGATTTAAGTTCTTCTTGAAGAGACTCTATCACTTTCCATAATGCAGAATTGTCAACGTTTTCATGTGTTTCTGTTGGTGTGAGTTCATCCGAATTGGATGAGCTAGGATAATTCTGCTTTGTTGGGATCATAGTTCCTTGATTTCTATTTTTTCTTGGAACTTTGGCCATTGGATGCGTTTAGCAGTCTGTTCTTGTCGTTTTCTGTGCTTGGATCCACAGTGGATACTTTGGTGCAGGGGACGAGTTACTTGGCTATCTGTCATTGCTTACAGTGGGATTTTAGGGTCACTGTGGTTTTAATCGCCTGAAACACTGTGAGCTGGTGCAGCCTATTCCCAGGTTATGAGTAATGGACCAGGATTGTTTCACTGCTCCCAATTCAGACTTCTCTATGTTGCACTCTGAGTTATCAGCCTGTAATGGTTCTGATGGTATGGACCTGTTTGCCCAGGCACAGATTCTGTGGGCTTTGTTTGTCATCACAGAGGCTGACAGGGTCTGGCTCCACACCTAAAATGTCTGGATTTTCCAGAATACAACTATGGTCCCATGATTTCTGGTTTCTCACTAGGCTTCTCGCCACAGGCCTGACCCTTGTGCCTGATTCCCTCCCTGTCTGCCCAGCCGCGGGTCTCCCTCCCTAGCTGCTGGGCCGTGGGTGCACCGAGCCCCGGATCCTCCAGCCACCTGAGTGGTCCTCTCGCCCCAGCAGCTCAGCTGTCTGTGCGCTGATCCCTGGCCCCACCCATGCCGGGCTCCCTCCCCAGTTGTCCTGCCGTGGGTTCCTGGGATTTGGCTCTGCCCACGCCAGGCTCCCTCCCCAGCTGCGCTGCCGTAAGTGCATGGGGATTTGGCCCCTCCCGCCCGCCTGAGCCTACTTCCCACTCTGATTACTTTGCCCACTGGAGGCTTCCCACTCTCTCGGAACCTCCATGTCTCGAGCGGCTGCAGACCACCTGCCGAGTGCCCTGTTTCTTCCTTGCTAAAACTTCCACTATCCCGCAAAGTTTCTTAAGTGGCTATAAGTTCTTCCTGAGGTGTGCGGAGCCCAGTAGGCTAGTGATCGATCGCCAAGTGGCCTCTGATTCTACCTGCTGTGAGTTGGGGTCGATCTTACCAGGCGCCTCTCCAAATGGCAGTTCCCGAATCCCGGGTTTAGTGGCTTCCGTGTCTGTGAGAGATGGGGGGAGAGCCTTACCCTGGGACTTTTAACAGTCCCTTGGGAGCTGTGAATGTTCCCAGGGGGGGTCTAGCCCCTCCGGTTTTTGCACAGTGCCCAATAACTCTGTGTTTTTTATGGCTCTTTTTTCCCTGCATTCAAAATGCGTCAGTGTAGGTCGCCGCCATCTTGCCCCCCCCCCCCCGGCTTTGCTTATTTTCAATCAAGGCCTCGTGATATAGCCTTGGTTGGCCAAAAGGTCTATGTATATGGCCAGTCTCAGACTTTCAGTCCTTCTTCCACAAGCTTTCCTGGATTTTATATTCTACAAGACTTCTGTACCAGACTCCATGAGACTAGTTTTACCAGGTGAATGAATGAATGGGTGCACAAATGTGCTTTATAAAGAAATTTCTCACAAGTATATAATGTAATTTGCATATATTCATGCCATTATGTCTCAATTCTCTACATCCTTCTGGTTGTCACTCATCCTCTAGATCAGAGATCCACAACTTGAGTCATGACCTCTTTGGAGTCACATATCTGATATCCTCCATAACAGATATTTATGTTATGATTCACAACAGTAGCAAAATTACAGTTATAAAGTAGAAACAAAATAATTTCATGGGGTATCACTGTAACATGAGAAAATGTATAAAAGTGTTGGAGCATTAGGAAGGTTGACAATCACTGTCCAACACAGTCTCACCTCTGTTTCCATGCCATATATAATGTAAATATTTTATAAAAATATTATGTGGACATAATCATATATCTATGAAATTTTGTACAATGTCTGTCTTTATCCATCTGACTTGCTTTGTTTAACTTGACACCAACCAGTTGGTGTCATTTTTCTTACAAATAAAATTTAGTTCGAGGGTGGCAATGGAGAGGCAATGAAGTAATAAATTAACATTAAAAAGAAAGAAAAGTTAAAAAAAAAGTTCTTCTTATGGATAAATAAAACTACATAGTGTAAATGTATGCAATTACCTTTATCCATCTAGTGACTGGCATCTAAACTCATTTAACAACTGTGGTAATATCAGTCATGCTTTAAAAACCACAGACGTACAAACATTTCTATCTCTACTTAAAGTCCTTTGGGCACAAAAACAGGAGGGGTATAACTAGGTCATTTGTTATTTTCCTGATTCATGTTTCTTTCAAAGTTCTTCACTGAGTTTCAGTGGCTGCGCTAATATCCATACCTACAGCAGGACTTAATGTCAGTTGTCCTGTTCTCTTCATAATTATTTGTATTAATCTATCTATCAACCTATCCATCAATCTATCTATCTATCTGTCTGTCTATCTAACTATCTATCTGTCTGTCTGTCTGTCTATTCATTCTTTCCATTTTCCTCTTAATGATATACACTCTAACTGGCATAAGATTTAATGCCACTGACATTTTAACTTAAAATTCCCTGTTGACTAAAGATGTAGAATAATATTTTATATTTACTATGTATTTTCCTTTATATTTTAAAATATGTTCAAGTCATTAGGCCATTTATGAATAGTTTATTTATTTTAAATTTGTGTGTATGAATGTGTTTTGCTTGTATGTAGGAATGTATACTATTTATATACCTGGAACTTCTGGAGGCCAGAAAAGGGCATCAGATTTTCAGAAAATGAAGAGTTACATGAAGTTACTAACCACAATGTGGTTACAGGAAAATGAGCTATGGTCCCCTTAAAGATGAGTGTTTACTTTTAACTACCAAGCCACTTCTCTAGACCCTTTGTTTACCCTTTTATCAATTAAGATTTTTTTACTATCATTTTAAAGTTCTTAATATATTCTAAATATTAACACTGTCAGATACATAGTTAACAAATATTTCTTTTCCCATTCAGTATTTTCTGACTTTCCTTAATTATTATTTCCTGTTCTAACTAGTAGCTATTTAATGTCATACAATCCCTTATGTCATTTCTTGAGATTGTTTTCTAATTTATAGATCTAAATCTAATAATTTTAAAGAATCCTTACTTTTGCTTTTTTATTGAAATATTTTCCTATTACTCTCTCTGAGAGTTTTCGAGAATCAAGTTTCACCTTGAAGTTTTTGGACAAATCTGTTTTTATTTTATGCAAATGAGAGATGAAACTTGATACAGATTTACTCTCCTTCAAGTAGTTATCTAATTTCTAATTTATTGACACCACTTTTTAATTTTTATTTTTTTAATGTTTATTTATTACTTCAGTTTACATCTCCATCACAAACCCTCCCTAGACCCCTCCTGGGCACAAGCTCCCTCCCTCTTTCCCTTCTCCTACCTATCCTACTCTTCTGGTGTGGGGTGCTCTACATAGCCCCCTTCTGTTCTGCAGCCATATGAGGGCTACAAGTTTTCTCTTGCACTGGGGACCTACATGGCAGCTGCACTATGGCAAAGTGTCCCACTAACAAGTAACAAAGGCTATGTTCTTGTTCCTTTCAGTCTGTTGCTTATAGGATAAATATCCTGTACTATATGGCTAAAATCCAGTTATAAGTGAATAGATGTCATGTGCATCTTTCTAGGTCTGGGTTATTTCACTCAGGATGAGCTTTTCTAGTTCCATTCATTTGGTAGCAAATTGCATGCTTTCCTTGTTTCTGATAGCTGAGTAGTATTCCATTTTGTAAATGTACAAGTTTTTTTAAAACCATTTGTCAGATGAGGGACATATGGTTTTCTTCCAGTTTCTACCTATTACAAATAAGGCTGTTCTGAGCATAGTGGAGGAGATGTCCTTGTGGATTGGTGGGGTTGGTAAATATTTTTCCCAATCTGTAGATTGCTTTTTCCCCCCCCCCTCTAATGACAGTGTCCTTTGACTTAGGAAGCTTTTAAGTTTCATGAGGTCCCACTTATTGATCGTTGATCTTAAAGCCTGAGTTATTAGTCTTCTGTTCAGGAAGTTGACACCTGTGACAATGAGTCTGAGGCTTTTCCTCACTTTCTCTCCTATTAGATTTAGTGTGTCTCTTGTATGAGATTTTGCTTAGTGATTCAGCCTCTGTGAGCCACCATGGGCCTAGGTTAGTTTTCTCAGTTGGCCTTCTGGTGGAGTTCTTGTCCCCTCCAGTTCTATTTATCTTCCCCCCATTCTTTCACAAAGGTTTTGAGGCAATCAGTCTGCCAGTAGTCACTGGTCTGTAGCCATGCCCTTCCCCTTTTCTGTCTAGTTTGGTTATCTCATACCCAAGTATAAGCCCCACGACTAATTTTGTGCAGTGCTTCAGGCTTTTCTACTTTTACTGTCAGTCTTCCTTTTAACCACAATCTCTGTTCTCTCCACAGCATATGTGAATAACTTGTAGTATTACCTGAACACCTTTCTCTTACTACCTATGTACAACTTTCTTTTACCTAACAGCCATTATCAGCTATAATCTAAAATGTATGTTAATAGCTTTAGAATCTAGATTTGTATCTTGCATAAAATATCATAAAACATCTTTATAATATTAAAATAAAAGATGAAAGTGTATGATAAAATATTGACAATAAGACATTTTGAAATAGATCTGAGATTATATCCTACAACTGCAATTTATTTTGATATACTGAAACACAAAAATAAATATGGAGTAATTATCCACATAATATTGTGTATATTGTGGCAATATCCACAACAGGCTGGATAGTCTATTGTGGAAAAAAATTGAATTGGATTTGTTGTTTTCAAATCAAGACTTTTCCTTGAAAGGTAAGTGAAAACAGCTTTCTGACTTAGGATCTTAGATATCATTAGTCCTAATAATGTTGGTGATTTCTTCTGGGAATAGTTAACCAATTTGTGGTGACATGGTATCAGCAACTCAATACTATAAAACAATTGTGATCGATTACTGCTATTCCATGAATTGGCCAGAAGGGAGCCTAAGAAAATCATACCCATAGCATACTTTTCAGAGTGCAACTTCTGTACATGATAGCCTTTTGGGTTAAGACTTACCTATTTTCTTATAAAATTACTAAAAGTATTATATCACATAGTTCAATTCATTATTTTTTAAAGATAAATGTCATTAGTATTGCAATCAGTGTTAAGAGTTACAATGTATTAACTAATTACAATGGCATATAATGAGTGTAAGTTTTTTTTTTTTTCTCAAACCTTGGCCTAGTTAAGTATTGACATCTTCTGACATGAACACAGCAGGCATACTTAGAAGGCCAGCTGCAGATCTATTAAAGCACTATGGCCACCCAGAGGCTTCCCAAGCCAATAAACTATGACCACAAAGCCTAACATTAGCTATTTATAAATGAGCAAGTGTATTGTAAATAGAATATGCATCATCTAAATTTATATTTTATCTCACTACAATTATAAATAATGAAAACAAACAAAACAAAACAGAACATTTTCCCCTGCTCTATTGTGTTTAACTTTTATTTCTGTGATGAAATATCCCCTGAGTCAAGTTAGAAAAGGCTCAGGGTTTTAGATCAGAGTCAGCTTACTCCATCATATGAAATGATGGTTAGAAAAAAATATATAAATGTATACTGAGTTCATACATATATATATATATATATTTCACACACACATATACATCAATATCATGTATACTGTGTGTGTGTGTGTGTATGTAACTACAGAACACAAGAGGAAGTGATCATGAATTTTAGAAGATGTGGAGACACAGGCATGATTTATTGAAGGAGCAGGAATGTTAGAAATGATGTTAATATAGTATTGATATATGAATATCTAAAATAATATTTCAAATTAAAATTTAAAAAAAATATAGAAAGATCATCATTCTAACTGATAGAAAATGTTGTAACTTAATCCCCAAAGAATTCTATTATTTTCAAATGTTCCAAATAATATCACTTCTCAAATTGAAGGAATTTATATAGGACTTTGATTGAATGGCCTCTTTTGAGCCTTCTCTGCTCATGGACTGCAGCTTTCCTTTATAAATATTCTGAATTTCTAGTATGTTTACTTTCCTGGGATCTGTTCTCTATCTTCATATAAACCCTCATTTTCACAGATTTTCCTCTCTCGAATTGCATGCTGGTACTTCAGCCTGGTACATGTTGACTAAACTACCAACAGTAACTTTAAAATCAGAGAGGAAGGTTCCTAACCCCATAACTCTTATATTCACATCATGTAAATGACACCAAGAATTTTGACCAGAGTGAGCAGTACAGTATGTCTTATAAAAGCTTTGCAAATTGTCTACCAATCTTAGCTTAATATTGACGTGAACTATTGGGAAGAAAATTCCCCTACCAGGTTTCTACATAAAATATACATTTATCCTTCTCAGGTCTCTGAGGTGGTTGAAGAATAGATAGCTAGAGTCTCATAGTTAAATTTTGAGTTGTTTAGGAATCAAGAGGGTGTTCTGGATCTAAGAAGATGTTTTTAAAATTGTGATGCAAGTTAGTATGAAAGCTGAGTTAGATATAGAACTTCAAACTCATGGAGATAGTTAGATAGTACAATGTTAAAGTCAGGTGCCAAATACATATGGACTGTACATTGGGAATGTATGCTAAGCCACATAACTCTCATAATTGTGGCCTATTTATTTCTGTTTTTTTGTATTGTATTTATTGTTATAAGAGAAGGAACCATTTGTTGGACTGAAAGAGGGAGCTGTTGGGGGGAAAAAGATATACCTTAAACTAAAAAAAAAAAAAGGTAGAGGATGGGGGGTTGAGGGGGAAGAGTGTGGAAGGGTGGGACTGGAGGGAGGAGTAGGGAGGGAATTGTGATTGAGATGTAACTTAAAAAATAAATTATATATATATGTATATATATATATATAATATACCATGTTGTCTTCTCAAAGACAAATCTTTCAAATATATTAAACCTTCTCTTTATCTAGTCAGCAATTGGTGTGATATGTTAACCCCTTAAGGTCATCTTTTCCTTATAGACCATTTAATAGTATTAATCTCTTCAAAAGACATAAGTTTGGGGACTAGAGAGATGGCCTAGAGGTTGTGAACACGGTCTGGTCTTCCAGAACACCCTGGATCAATTCCCAGCACCCACGTGCCAGCTCACAACTCTCTGTATCTTCAGTTTCAGGGGACCCTGACATAGACATACATGACAGCAAAATGCCAATGCACATTTTAAAAAAGGAATTATCAAAAATTTACTTAAAAATAGACATAAATTTCTTGACTTAAATCTGTATGCACTTCTCTAGGAAGCAGTGTGAAAGTTTCTGAAATGCATCTACTCAAATTTTACTCTTACTTCTCATTATAAACGTGTCGAAAAACAAAGAAATGGACATAGAACCGAAGAAATAAGACTATGCCACACTCCAAATCCTGAAATTCCTTGAAGGGCAATTCCTTAGGCCAATTAGTCCATCAGCTTTAAAATAAGCTTTCAACAACGTCCCAGCATGTGTACCAAGTTGATTGGCACAAAGCAGTATAAACATTCCCCAGGCTCATTAACAATAGACCCCCATTCTATGTGAAACCCATGAGCTCTGCCTTCTATGTACACCTTCCTGCCAACCTTTCCTATCTTGTCAGCATTGCCACAATTATCCATCAAGCTGTCTTTGGAACATTCCAGGGATTCTCTAGCATACCCCTTTCACTATTCCCAAATTCCTTCACAATTGAGTTCTAATGTATTCTGAATATTACCTGGTATGCCAGCTGTGACTCTATTGCTCTGGAACAAATTTTCTAAGTTTGTCTATTTATTTTCCATCATACTGAGAAATATTTGAAATTCAGATACTCCAGGGATTTCAGTCTAAAATCAGAGACTGTGTGGTCCAGTATAGCTTATTATTATAGTGTTATGGGGTCTGCTGGGATCTAACAACACAAACAAGAAGTCAATGCTGAAAACAAAAATTTATTATAATAAAGCAGCAATCGGGAAGCAGAACAGACTCAGGAACTGAACTGTGACTCCAAGCCAGAATGTTATATACTCTTTAACCACAAAAATCACAAAAACCGTAAATATCTGTGTCAAATTACAGTTACATTTCCCAGGATCAGAATTCTAGAAAAAGAGACTTTCCTTGGAACATTTCTTTGTGATTATAATTATTCTGTGCTCACTTGATGGTTTGCTCAATTGTGGCTGGGAGACTTACCTAGCATGGATGTCTCAACTTGCCAACTGGGATGTCACGCAGAGAGGTCTTAGGTGCTTAAACTTTGTTTGAACCTTATTCAAAATGGAAGTTTGTAACCGAACTTTTAACTTATTATTTACTCTTATTTATTTATTACTAAATTCACTTATAACAAACATCAACAATTTCTTAACTATTAATCCTATAAATTCCTACAACCCCTTTAACCTATCCTTAAACCTATTGATAATTATAACAACTACTTTCATAACCTTGTAGAATGATACAGTCTCTGGGGCAGGTCCTCAGTCGTCAGGAACACAGTCTTTGTTGTAGATTCTTTAACGCACTTAGCAGTCCTTTTTCTGGATCTCTCAGATGCAGGTTCGTCAGGGTAAGTTGGTTATTGCAGTCTCACCTTAAATAAGGCTTCATGCTTTCTTCTCTGTGGGAGACCCCAGCCGTCTGCAGGCCAACTTACTTCTTTTGAATCAGGAACTCAGCTGCTCTGCCTCAGTCCTTAAAGCCAGGCACCGTTTCCTTTAGGCCACTGTTTGGACAGATCAAACCCCTCTAGGCAAAAGCTGAGCCACAGGGTCCAGTCCTTGGCCTTTTGGTGTCTTGCTCAGGCTTTCTTTGCTCACCAGCTTCTTTCTGCTTCAGGGAGAGAGCTGGCCATCAATGGCCAGCCCTTTTTTCAGCAGGACTCTTGGAGCTCTCTAGCATCAGGGGTCTCTTCTCTCCTGGGCTCCATGCACTGTCCTTAAATAGTTGGAACTCTGTTTCAGCTTAATTTGGGCTGTGCCCACTTAGCATCTGAAAACAATGTCAGGCCAGATACTTTGTTTCTTCAAGTCTATTGAGTCTTTCCTGTTTTTCCTGATTTCAACCTTGTTTTTCAGTCTATTAAGTCTTTCCTGTTTTTGCTGACTTCATGCTGATAATGCTCTTCAGGCCCCGAATTAAGAGACAGTATCAGAAACTCCTATATATTTTCCAAATCTAATTTATCTAACCCCTACAGAAGTTTTATTCAAAATGACTTCAGTTTGGTTCTTTCTTACAGTATGGCAAAGGAAGTTGCTTATGTCATATAATATAAAAAAGAGCCAGGTACAAGGTAAGGGATAAGATAGATCTTTAGGTCAGGCTTCTATGGGGATAGTTCCTCAAATTAAACACCACCTTCTATCTTTTACCAGTCTCCCAATAATTACATTCCATTATGAACCAATCAAAGGATTTGTCTATTTATTACCTCAGATTTATCAAGATCTAATCACCTCTCAAAGTCTCATTGTAAAGCAAACCAGTCCCCAGTACATGATATACAGAGCATATTTCATAACCAAGTTGAAATGTGCTTCTTAGTGATTACACATAGAACTTAACATATTCAGGTTTCTTTTAAAACAAAGCAGCACCAGAATGAAGATTCATTATTACGTAGGAGGAAAGGGCCATTACTACCTTTTAAGATAAACATGTCACTTAAGATCTACTCTATACAAAAATACTTACTCTGCCTATCCATTACAATTGAAGAATGGAACTATTTGGGTAAGGAATGAACACAGTCAAACATGATACAATGTTTAACTTGGTCTTCAAAGCCTCTTTTCCCAAAGTGATCCAATATAATTGTATCTATTAAAATATCACATATTACAGTATGACCAGGGAGATACCTCATTGGTTAAGATATGACACCCATATGGCATATCAATATGCATATAACTCCAAGTCCAGAGGATTAAATACCAGACATACATGTATCGTACAGAAATAGATATAGAAAAAACATACACATAAAAATAATAAAAATCTCATATTTTGTGTATTTTTATTAGCCAATTATATGCTTACAACTAAAGTCTTTGATATAGCTATATGATATTTTATAAAATTGGAAATGAAGCCTGATTGATTCACCATCACCTATAAGTAGGCATTTGTTAAATTTCAGGAACGATATACTTTTGCTAGCTTATTACCTAAATTATGTAGTAAATGACTTCCCAATTAGATCAGAACAGTTTTCAGTTCAAACGAAGAGGTTGGCAAGAATCTTTGTGCCTTGTGTTTAATTGTTATGGACTTTTCATCTCAGTTGCATTTTTCTTCTATTAGGATTACCTGGTTCCCACATTCAAGGGAAAATTTCCCAGAAACGAGACTGAAAATTTCAGCCACATACAATGTATGAACATGTTCTGTTATATTGGTATGTTATCTCTGATACATGGAGGTATTTTTTATAGAAGATTTGGAGAGAAGGGAGGAGTAAGAAACTCCATGAAGCCAAAGTAGAATGGTAAGAATCTGCAGAACGAATGTAAGGAGAGTGCAAAATAAAGACAGAATAGCCCAAAAGAACAAAGTCTGGGTACATGCTCAATGTACAAGTTTGATTCTAGACATTTCCTCTTTAAAACTCTGAAAAGTTGTATTTTACAGACTCACTGCTTCTTGTGAGTAATGAAGCAAACAATTTCACTATGATTTGATCATTTATGCTTGCAGTATCCCCTTTTCATTTTAAATCCACTGAAGTTAATGTGAAGAACATAGTACTACCGAAGTATAATAATTAAGCTGTGACAGCTATTCTACTATGAAATATATTTAACAATTAATGTCATGTATTATATTAATTGCACATCATTTAAGTAGCACTGCCTGGAACTTTACCAAACTAATTTATCATTAAACGTCATAGTTTTTTGACTGTTTAGTTATATTTTTATGCATTAAATAGAAAGCTACTTTTAAAACATTCAACTTCATTTTCAATATTTCTTTTATTTCCTAGTGTACTTCATAAATCTTAAAGTTATACAAAATATTCACCACATAATATAATGTCACATGAAGGATATTCCAATATCTGTCTTCTTAATTCATATGTCCATTACAGTGTCAAAAATAGTTAAAAGTGTTATTTCTGTCTAACTCTGGACTAGAATGTATATGGCTCTTGATTTGATTGCCAATACCAGAAAAATGTGGGGAAGGGTACTTGGTGAGAGACAAAAATGAGAAAGAGAAAGAAGGGTCTGAGATAAAGGAAGATTCAATATTAATTTAATTCTAGTTCAGTATTTTTATCACCTAAGAACACTTTAAAAATTCCTTAGCATCAAAGTACGCAGAAGGTATTGCATATTTAAAAAATTTTATTTATTTGTTTATTTTACATTCTAATCACAATTCTCCTCTTATCCACTTTCCCCATACTTCCCCCACTCTGAACCAACCTACACTGTCACATCAAATTGCATCAGGACTAAGTGTCTCCTCTTCCACTGAGGGTACTGAATATTTTTTGAGAAAATTTTAATCTGTGTTTTATTTACTTATTTTCACTTAAACTTCAAGTTGGGATTTCAGAGCCTGCATTAATATGTAGAAAAGGCTTCCATACTTCTTTAGAAATAGTTTCTAAATGTCAACAAGATATCTAAGATATGAGCTATTTTGTCTATAGAGTGCGTAAGAAACTTTAATAATAATTCATTAATTCAAAGTCACAACACTTTTGCATTTGCCCAAATGTATGAAGAGGCTAAGAGTAGTTCTTAGGTGTTTTATATACTATTATCTTCAACAAGAAATTATATTACTAAATCTCACTTCTTCTCTTAAAGCTCTCATTTTAATGTACACATAAAACACTAGGACACTTAGATAAATAGGGAATGCACTAATATCAAACTATATATGTATTATAAATTTTAGCTATATCTTACAGGATATCTATACTACAACCAACGCACCAAAGACAACATGGACATAGACTTTTTTTTTTCTTTCTTTGTTTGTTTCTTAGTTTTCTCTCTCTGTCAATGAGACATTTCTTACTGGTGGTACTGCCTTGTAGGCCCCCAGTGTATGAGGAGGCTCTTGGCCCTCATATGACTTCTGATCTTGGGCAAGGGACTGTTATGTAGGGACACTCCACTCCAGAGGAGTGGGATGGAAGGGTTAAGGGGTAGGGGGTGGTAGGGTGGAGCTGGGAAGGGGGGAAAGAGGACAATATGATGGAGTTGTAACCTGAAGCAACAAATAAATAAAAAAAGGAAAAAATATAAATTTAAAATATCTGTAAAGTGACATAATCAGATTACCTTGAATGATATCAAATTAAACATAATGCTCATTGTCTTAGTTCTTGTTATGCTATTTTGTAATTTCGAACGCAGTTATGACTGGATCGTAAAATGAGAATATGTTTTAAATGTTTTACAATTGTTGCTAAGTAATTCTTAATAGAAACATGTATATATCTTAAAGATACATAATTTATATATATATACACACACATACACTCATATAATGGTGCCACATATAAGTATTGGCACAATTTCTCTTCCATACACAGAAAATAGGAAAGGAGAGTCAGTACAGTTCTTGGCTTTATTTTGGGAAATCATGAAAATTATTTTTTCTGCAAATGCAATAAATACATTTAGAACCACAACCTAATATGTTGGTGATAATGTGAAAATAAATTGCATAAATCAAAATCAAGTGATATTAACATCTAAATTATGCAAAATTGTGTTCAAGTGCAAGTCAGAAAAATATATTGTGGCTTCTAAAGCATAAGTATTTAATTTGCCCGTGAATACTGACATATGGAAAAAGCCAGTGGACTGATAATCTCCTGGCTTTACAGCATACAGTAACTGGATTACTATATCTCCTCTTGCTTAGTCTCTGGCATTTTACAGCTGCATTGTTGAACTATTTTCTTAAAATAATATATGCAGTTTATATAAAATCAATCAATACAAAAGAATGAAAAAATATATTCCCAGGAGGAAAACAGTTTTATCTGATATTATTCTGTGATTTAAAAGCCTGTAGGTATGCCATGCCACTAACCTTTCCACCTTTACTGGAAGAACAACCAGAACATAGAAGTGCACAGGTCAGTGAGAATTTCTTACCAGGATTCTCAACATGATGGTTTCTATGCACAGAATATCTAAGTGACCTGGAGCCAAATATTGTCACAGTGAAGTGATTGGAAGCCACACAGACTGCAAATGCAGCCTGTGTTAGGGTTTCCCCTGAGAAAACAGGGACTTGTCATCCATCTGAGCACCCAAGCTCATATAGCAGCCAGTCACAGGTAGTCCTATTGTGGCCTCTATCCTGGGTGGAGTTGCCAGCTTACAATATATAGTCCCAGACCATGGTTCTAATGGAGCTCAATAACCAATAAATGATTCAGCTGCTAGCTACTGAATCCAAAACAACAGTGTTAGTAAGGACAGAGCCCAGGTTCCAGTGACACACAGATCCAGCCTCTAGCCCACACCTCAACCTGCCTTTCAGAGGAGACTGGCCAGTTCTCATGGCTACACAGGTACCTATCCATCAACTGAAGGTGGGCATCTGGTTCACAGGACCAGCCAGTCTCTGAAACAAGGATCTTTCTAGTGCACCAAGGCCAGTAGGCAAAAGGAACAACCAGACAGCATCTGGATCAAACAGATGACTATAGTCCAGTATAAGAACACTATAATGATTATAATCCCACACTTCTGAAAATAATAGAGTTCTTAAGGGAGGAAAACAAATCCATCAAATAACAAGAAAATACAGAAAAACAGGTGATGGAAATGAATAGGGTCCTTAGAGAAATGCATGATATAGTTAAAGAGGAGAGGAAAGAAATAAAATATTTCAAGACCTGAAAAGAGAAGTTGGAGCAATAAAGAAAACACAAGCTGAGACATCCATTGAACTGATAAATCTAGAAAAAAGAAAAGGAAATTCAGACACAAGAATCACCAATAGAATACAAGAGATAGAAGAAAGAATCCCAGCTACAGAAGATAAAATTGAAGAAATTAATACATCTGTCAAAGAAAACGTGAAATCTAAAAAGGTCATGACACAAAACCTTGAGGAAATCAAGGATACTACGAATAGGCAAAACCACAGAATAACAGGACTAGAAGAAAACCTCCAAGACCAGAAAAAATCTTCGACAAAACTGCAGAAGAAAATTTTCTAAACCTAAAGAAAGAAATGAAAGAAAGAAATAATACAAGAGCCTACAGATCTCCAAATAGACTAGACCAGAAAAGAAAATCCTCCATCACATATTAATCAAAGCACTAAATGTACAGAACAAAGAAAGATTATTAAAAACTACTAGAGAAAAGGGAAAAATAATATATAACAGCAGATTTATTAGAATCACACCTGACTTCTCAACAGAAACCTTAAAAGCCAGAAAAGCCTGGACAGATGTCTTACAGACACTAAAAGACCACAGATGCCAGCCTAGACTACTATACCCAGCAAAATTGTCAATCAACATAGTTGAAAAAAACAAGATATTACCTGACAAAACTAAATTCAAACAATATCTATGGCCAAATTCAGCCCTACAGAAGATACTGGAAGGAAAACTCCAACTCAATGAGGTTAACTAAACCCATGAAAACACAGGAAGAAAATAACACCACTGCAGAAAAACCATAAAAAGAGAAGCTCACTCACACACTACTATCACCAACAACAAGATAACAGGAATTAACAATCACTGGTCATTAATATCCCTCAACTTCAATGGACTCAATTCTCCAATAAAAAGACACAGGGTAGCAGAATGTATGCCAAAAGAGAATCCATCATTATGCTGCTTAAAAGAGACACACCTCATAAGAAAGATAGAGGTTATCTCAGGGCTGGAAAAAAATATTCCAAGCAAATGCACCCAAGAAACAAGCTGGAGTAGCCATTCTAGTATCTAATCAAATAGACTTTCCACCAACATTAATCAAAATAGATGCAGAAGGACACTGAACACTCATAAAAGGAAAAATCCACCAAGATTATATCTCAATACTGAACATCTGTGCCGCAAATGTAAGACCACCCACATTTGTAAAAGAAACACTACTGAAGCTCAAATCCCACATTGAACCCCACACATTTATAGTGGGAAACTTCAATACACTGCTCTTATCACTAGACAGATCAACAATACAGAGACCAAACAGAGACATAATGAAACTAACTGATGTCATGAATCAAATGGACTGAACTGATATCTACAGAATATTTCACCCCAAACACAAAAGAATATGCTTTCTTCTCAGCAGCTCATAGAACTTTCTCCAAAATTGAACATATAGTCACTCACATAGCAAGCCTCAACAGAAACAAGGAAATTGAAATTACCCCATGTAATATATTAGACCATCAGCGAATAAAGCTAGACTTCAACAATAACAGGAACAGAAATCCTGTAAACTCATAGAAACTGAAAAAAAATCTCTATTCAATGACCTCTGGGTTAGGGAAGAAATTAAAAAAACAAACAAACAAATTAAAGATGTCTTAGAATTCAATGAAAATGAAGGCGCAGCATACCCAAACTTACAGGACACAATGAAAGCAGTGCTAAGAGGAAAGTTCATAGCATTAAATGCCTTCAAAAAGAAATTGGAAAGTTACTATACTAGTGAGTTAAAAGCACAGTGGAAAGATCTGGAACATAAAGAAACACACCCAAGAGGAATAGACAGCAGGAAATAATCAAAGGCAGGGTTGAATTCAATATATTAGAAACAAAGAGCACACCAATAATCAACGAAACCAATAGCTGGTTCTTTGAGAAAATCAACAAAATAGACAAACCCTTATCCAAACAAACTAAAATGCAGAGGGGAAATACCCAAATCAACAATATCAGAAATGAAAAGAGGGAAATAACCACAAATACTGATGAAATCCAAAGAACCATTAGGTCTTACTTCACAAATTTGTACTCCACAAAATTGGAAAACCCATGCAAAATGGACAATTTTCTTAATAGATTCAAAGTATCAAGGTTAAATCAAGTTTAGATAAACAAATTAAACAGCCCTGTATCCCCTCAGGAAATAGAAGCAGTCATTAAAGTCTCCCAACCAAAAAAAAGCCCAGGGCCAGATTGTTTCAGTAAAGAATTCTACCAGTCTTTCAAAGAAGAACTAATACACTCTGAAAATTCTTCCACAAAATAGAAACAAAAGGAACAGTGCCAAATTCATTCTATGAGGCCAAAGTCACCCTGATAGCTAAACTACACAAAAACCCAACAAAGAGATAATTTCAGACCTATCTCCATTATGGATTTAGGTACAAAGATGCTCAATAAAATACTTGTGAACTGAATCTAAGAATACATCAAAAGTATCATACACCATGATCAAGTAGGGTTCATCCCAAGGATGCAGGGGTGGACAACATATGAAAATCCATCAACTTAATCCACCATATAAACAAGCTGAAAGAAAAAAATCCCATGATCATCTCACTAGATGCTGAAAAATCATTTGGCAAAGTCCAACACCCCTTCATTCCAAAAGTCTTAGAGAGATCTGGCATACAAGGACCATACCTAAACATAATAAAGGCCATCTACAGCAAGTTGGTATTTAACATCAAAGTTGAATGGAGAGAAACTTAAAATCATTTCCACTAAAATCAAAGACAAAACAAGGATGCCCTCTCTCCTCATTTCTCTTCAATGTAGTACTTGAAGTTCTAGCCAGAGCAATAAGACAACTAAAGAAGAAAAGAGGACACAAATTAGAAAGGAAGAAGTCAAAGAATACCTATTTGCAGATGATATGATAGTAAACATAAGTGACCAATTCTACAAGAGAAGTCCTATAGCTGATAAACACCTTCAGCAATGTGGCTAGTTAAAAAGTAAACTCTGAAAAATAAGAATATCTTTACACAATAGATAAATGGGCTGAGAATGAAATTAGGGAAACAATTCCCTTTATAATAGCCACAAAAAATATGAAATAACTGGTAACTCTAACCAAGTAAGTGAAAGACTTATATGACAAGAACTTTAAGTCCCTGAAGAAAGAAATTGAAGAAGATATCAGAAAATGGAAATATCTCCCATGCTCATGGATAGGTAGGATTAACATAATAAAAATGGCCATCATATCAAAAACAATATATAGACTCAATGTAATTCTTATCAAGACACCAACACAATTCATTACAGATCTTGAAAGAACAATTATCAATTTTACATGGGGAAAAAAAAACAACAACCAAGAACAGTTAACTCAATCCTATGAAATAAGAGAACATCTGGAGGTATCATCATCCCTGATTTCAAGATGTACTACAAAACAATAGTAATAAAAAAAAATAAAAATAAAAAACCATGGTACTGACATAGGAACAGACCTGTGGATCAATGGCATTGAATCAAAGACCCAGAAATAAACCCACACACCTATAGTCAGTTAATTTTTGATAAAGAAACCAAAATAATACAATGGAAAAATGAAACATCTTCATCAAATGATGCTGGTCTATCTGGATGTCAACATGTAGAAGATTTGAAATATATGCATATTCATCATCTTGCACAAAACTTAATTCCAAGTGGATCAAAGGCCTAAACATAATACCTGACACACTAAATCTAACAGTAGAGAAAGTGGGGGAAGGCCTCAAACTTATTGGCACAGGTGACAACTCCCTGAGCAGAACACTAGTAACTCAGGTTTAAGACCAACAATCAATAAATGGGACCTTATGAAACTGAAAAGCTTCTGTAAGACAAAGGAACTGTCATTAGAACAAAACAGCAGCCTACAGATTGGGAAAAGACTTTTACTAAACCCACATCTGACTGAGGGATAATATTCATAATTTACAAAGAACTCAAAAAATTAAACACCAAGAAACCAAATAATCCAATCAAAAAATGGAGTAGAACTGAACCAAGAATTCCACAAAGGGGGAACCTAATAGCCAAAAGACATATGAAGAAATGCTCAACATCAAGTACAAACTTGTACAACTACTATGGAAGTCAGTTTGACGATATCATAGAAAACTTGGAGTAGCTCTCCTCAAGACCCAGTCATAGCACTCATCGGCATATATCCAAAAGATTCTTCGCCAACCACAAGGACATATCCTCAACAATGTTCTTAGCAGCTTTATTGGTAATAGCCAGAAACTGGAAAAAAAAACCAGATGTCCTTTAATCAAATAATGGATAAAAAACAAAACAAAACCAAAAAAAAATAACTGTGGAATATTTACACAATGGAATACTACTCAGCCACCAGAAACAAGGAAATCATACAATTTGCAACCAAGTGGGTGAATCTAGAAAAGCTCATCCTTAGTGTGCTAATTCAGACCCAGAAAGATAGATGGTATGTACTATCTTATAGTGGATATTAACCATAGCACAGGAGAATCATCCCACAACTGACAGATCCAAACAGAAGGGAACCTAGCATAACTATCCTATGAAAAACTCCACCCAGCAGCAACTCATGGACTCTGTTGCTTGCTTGTGGAACACCTTACCCTAGCTGGGCTGCCATAGCAAGCCCCAGTATGAGAGGAAGTTCTTAGCCCTCATGGGGCTGATGAACTGAGGGGGTTTGATATATAGGGGCTCTGCTCATGTGAGGAGAATGAGAGGATGGAAATGAGGAAGAAGAGGGACGGTGGGTGGGACCTGAAGAGGAGGAGGGAGCGGACTTTGATCTAAATATAGCTTTAAAAAATAAATTAGTAAAAAGATTTCAGGTGCTCTAGATATTATATATAAAAGTCATAGGCAAGAGTAGAAAAACTGATGAGTTATAGATGTTGAATATGGATATATATATATATAATACAGTTAGTGCTATAAATATATATATATAACTTTTGAGTTTTTCCTTTATTTTTGACATTCACTACTGAATGAAAGGTAACACTCAGACAACTCACATAATATTATAATTGAGAACATATTTATTACATTATTATATCCATTCATAATCTATATTCACAATACACTTATATCAAATATATTTGAGTAAAAATTGCCATATCTTTATGTAAATGTATGTTTGTATGGAACCTTCTCTACTGTTGTGAATTTTCAATACATATAAAGTAGCAAATTAGTTCTCATGGTACTCAGCATGAGGAGTAAGCAATAAACTGAGATTTTTGCCCAGAGACTGATATAAAATAAATTATCAAACATTTTTTAATGAAGATGCATTTGTAGTCCTCATGTACATCACAAGTTGAGTGTATGGAACAAATAATTTTTAACAAGCACAGTGACTTTCAACATACTAAGAGGAAGTTTCTACTACTATATTTTATAGTTTAAAACATGATTGCAGATGCTCTGTCATTAGGAATAGATTTTTAAGCATTGTCTAATCATCAGGAATGAGTAGTGGACTTGGATTGTTAAGAATAATTTTAGATTTTGCTGAAGTACTGAAAATATACTAGTTCTTATTTGTTAAATGTGGTTTTAAGAAAGTATTTCAAAATGCAGATGATAAATGATACAGATTCCATAATCTCCTTTATGAGGTATACCCAGATGTGCTTGGAAAAGTTATAACTAGAAAGATATTACTTTTCATTGCAATTCGTGTTATAAAGCCAACATTTTTAATCATAATGTTTCATTTGAGATAGTGATTTTCATGACTTCAAAAATAGTTTATTCCTTCCATGTGAGTATAGCACTTTCTAAGTTTTGCCTTGTAGTGCCAAGAACAGAGATAAATGCAGTTAGAAAAGCATGATATCACTATAGTATTTCAATTTTTTCCTTTCATCTCAATTAAAGAAAAATAATATGGACATAAATATTAGAAAGAAAGCATGTATTACATATACGTACAGGATATGACAAGTGCAATAACATTCACATAAGCCTAATCGCAAAACAATAGTTGGGGCTTAAACAAGAAATATGGTATATCACTACTTTTGACACTTTAGGTAAAATGAAAGAGTAGACGATGTATGGGTATGTGTATAAATGACTTGATTAAAAGACAATAAAGGTTACAGACTTTGATCTCAGATATCCATGGGTGAAAGATGATATGATAATTTGAAGAGAATGGTGATAATTTAGGGAGATATCTTAGGGATCTCTATGCTTCACCTGATTTTCAAATTTTAATAATAGGTATTGAACAGTGCACAGGTAATGAATGTCCCAGTTCAAATTGCAATATAATGTATATTAAAAAAAACTAAGTTACTCAATTCATGTGTTTCAATGTTCACAGACTTTTCTTTGTTACACAAGAAGAACATGATTATAAAATTTACACAAATCTGAAAATTTCACAACTATTTAATGTGAAATATGATATATTGAAGATATGCAAAAGAAAACTAATATTTAATAAAGCATGGTGAGAATCTCCAAAAATAAATGATGATCATTTTTCAACACAATGCTGATGACAATGATGATGATGATAAGTACACTATTTGTTGTAGACAGAGGGTGTAATGGGTGACTTGGCAGGAAAAATGCAGGTTCTACAAGAATATTCTTGGAGTGGCTTTAAGTATTAAGGTCAGAACAGAGTAATTAGAAAAAAAATAACAAAACAGAAGTAAAAGTTATGGTGAGAATTCAAGTCTGTAGATTTTATAGATATAAGCTATTATATATAAGATATATATACATATATGATATTTATATTTTATGTCTATTTGAAGTGTCCAAGGATTAAAGTAATCATGAATGTTGCTGGTGTACAGGAGTGTTGAAATGAGTTATGCAAGATGTATATTTAAATAATCATATTTTTTCAAACACTTACCCTCAACCAAGGAATGGATTAAAAGAAAAAAGTGGTACATCTACACAAGGGAATACTACTCAGCCATCAGAAGCAACAAAATCATGCAATTTGCAGCCAAATGGATGGAACTAGAGAAGCTCATCCTGAGTGAGCTAACCCGGACTCAGAAGGATGCATATGGCATCTATTCACTTATAATCAGATTTTAGCCATATAGTACAGGATAACTATACTACAACAATGCACCAAAGGGAACAGGAACATAGATTTTGTTACCTGTCAATGAGACATTTTGCCCTAGTGGTGCTGCCTTGTAGGCCCCCAGTATATGAGGAGGCTCTTGGCCCTCATATGACTGCTGAACTGGGGCAGGGGACTGTTATGTAGGCACACTCCACTCCAGGTGATGGGAGGGATAGGGGGCAGAGGGTGGGAGGGCATGACTGGGAGGGGTGGAAAGAGAGTACAGTGATGAAGATGTAACCTGAAGTAATAAATAAACATAAAAAAGAAAATAATTGCAAACAAAGAATTTATCTATATTACTGGCCATATGAAAGGTACGATATTATTTAAGGAATCAACAAATAATTAAATAAAATTCAATATATTATACGTCAATAAATATATCAGATCAAAGAGCTATGAGCCTCACATATTTCTTAGGCAATGAAGACTGCAAGATTGGCATGTTATAGAGAACAGGAACTTAAAAAAGAGCTAATGAGTTTTTAGAGGAAGTTGAATGATAATAAAGAGTTTAGAAATGACAAATCCTCAGTATAGTGGTATACCAAATTATTTAATAAGTGTGTGGTAACTCTAATATATAGAGTTGTCTGTAGAGTGAGGGATGCTCAGAAATATGAGTTGATTTAGTTAAGCTTCTACTAAATACTGTTGGCTTTACACCAACGCCAGTAGATCAAAGAAGGTAAATGATCTCAATAATACACAATGGCCCATTGCTATCGATATAATATATATTCTTGAGTGATCTATATAGATGAAAAAATGTCCTCAGGTCAAAAGATCCCACAGCATTGGGCATTTATGAAAAACTTAGATCGGGCATGGATAAAGAATAGAATCTTATTTCATTGGACTTATTGACCATTTTAATTCACCTATTATTTAAAAACGTAGATAAAAATTAACTTACAGAGGTAGAATGGATTGAATGCAATAAGACACTTGAAAAAAGGCTCAGCATACTTAACCATCAGAGAAATGCAACTCAAGACGACTGTGAGATTCCATCTCACATCTGTCAGAATGGCTAAGATCAAAAACTCAAATGACAGCACATGCTGGCGAGGGTGTGGAGAAAGGGAAACCCTCCTCCTTGCTGGTGGGAATGCAGACTTGTGCAGCCACTATGGAGGTCAGTCTGGCTATATCTTAGAAAACTTTGAATAGCTTTGTCTCGGGACCCAGCCATACCACTTCTGGGTATACATCCAAGTGACTCCTCACGGAATCATAAGGAAGTTTCCTCATGTATGTTCATAGCAGCCTTATTTGTAACAGCTAGAAACTGGAAACAACCCAGATGTCTCTCAAACTGAAGAATGGATTAAAAAACTGTGGTACATCTACACAATGGAATACTACTCAGCCATCAGAAACAGTGAAATTATGCAAATTGCAGCCAAATGGATGGAATTAGAGAAGCTCATCCTGAGTGAGCTAACCTAGACTCAGAAGAATGCACATGGCATCTATTCACTTATAGTCAGATTTTAACCATATAGTACAGGATATCTATAAGACATGAATGCACCAAAGGGAACATGAACATGGACTTTTTTTTTTTTCCTATAAATGAGACCCTTTTCCCTAGTGGTGCTGTCTTGTAGGCCTGCAGTGTATGTGGAGACTCTTGGCTGTACTGGGAGGGGGACTGTTATGTAGGGACACTCACCTCCAGAGGATTGGGATGGAAGGGTTAGGGGTAGAGAATGCGAGGGTGGGAGTGGGAGGGGTGGAAAGAGGACACTATGATGGAAATGTAACCTGAAGTAATAAATAAATAAATTTAAATTAAAAAAAAACATGAGAATATAGTAATAGACTAAGTGCTAAGGAAAACCACTGGGTTTTGTTAAGAGAGTAAATCCATAGTTTGTGTAGTAAAAAAGGATATAAAGAGGAAACTAGAAACAGAAGTCTAATTAGGAATACATAAACAATGTATTATAAACAATCTATGAACAATACAGCTGTAGCCTGGATTGATGCAACGAAATGTGCCACTCCAAGAATATTCTCATAGAACCCATATTTTTCCTGGCAATTCACCCATAACACACTCTGTCTACAATTAATAGTGTACTTATCATCAACATTGTGATAAAAATCATAGGTTCAAAGGTACATAATAGGTTTAAAAGAGTAATAAATAGAAGATATAAACAATGTTCATATATAGTACAGGGGGATATGTCAACAATCAAAATGACAAAAAATATCTATTTCAAAAAATTTTGACAAATGTATACACATGTGCATGTTTCTGTATAAATTAGATATGTGTATTTCTGTGCATGTGGAGGTGAGAAGAAAATTTATACATGTGTATTTTCCTCTCCCATCCTTTTAAGGCAGGTGTCTGTCATTGTTTTTGTTCCTATTCTCAGTACTTTAGACTACCTAGCCTGAAAGCATCTGGAAAATTCTCTTGCTTACTCCTTGAAGCCATTTTGATTTAAGAATATTGGGATTACAGATGGAACATTCTTTTTCTTTTTTTTACATTTATTTAGTAATTCAAGTTTCATTTCAATCATATCTCACTCCCTCCTCCCCTCCCAGTCTCACCTTCTCACCCTCTTCTCCCTCTCCCTCCTACTGTTCTCCTCAGAAGAGGAAAGCCCCCACCTGTAACTGAACTTTTAAATTATTATTTAACACTTATTTATTTATTACTAAATTCACTTATAACAAACACCAACAATTTCTTAACTATTAATCCTATAAATTCCTACAACCCCTTTAACCTATCCACTAAACCTATTGATAATTATTTTTCTAACCTTGTAGAATGATACAGTCTCTGGGGCAGGTCCTCAGTCATCAGGAACACAGTCTTTGTTGTAGATTCTTTAACGCACTTAGCAGTCCTTTTTCTGGGTCTCTCAGATGCAGGTTCGTCAGCGTAAGTTGGTTATTGCAGTCTCACCTTAAATAAGGCTTCATGCTTTCTTCTCTGTGGGAGACCCCAGCCATCTGCAGGCCAACTTACTTCTTTTGAATCAGGAACTCAGCAGCTCTGCCTCAGTCCTTAAAGCCAGGCACAGTTTCCTTTAGGCCACTGTTTGGACAGATCAAACCCCTCTAGGCAAAAGCTGAGCCACAGGGTTTAGTCCTTGGCCTTTTAGTGTCTTGCTCAGGCTTTCTTTGCTCACCAGCTTCTTTCTGCTTCAGGGAAATGTGGCCATCAAATGATGGCCAGCACTTTTTTCAGCAGGACTCTCGGAGCTCTCTAGCATCAGGGGCCTCTTCTTTTTCTGGGCTCCATGCACTGTCCTTAAATAGGAGGAACTCTGTTTCATCTTAATTTGGGCTCCGCCCACTTAGCAGCTGAAAACAATGTCAGGCCAGATACTTTGTTTCTTCAAGTCCATTAAGTCTTTCCTGTTTTCCTGACTTCAACCTTGTTTTTCAGTCTATTGAGTCTTTCCTGATTTTTCTGACTTCAACCTTGTTTTTCAGTCTATTGAGTCTTTCCTGTTTTTCCTGACTTCAACCTTGTTTTTCAGTCTATTGTCTCCTGTTTTTCCTGACTTTAGTCGTCCACATGCTGATAATGCTCTTCATGCCCCGAATTAAGAGACAGTATCAGAAACCCCTATATATTTGCTAAATCTAATTTAAATTATCTAACTCCCTACACCCACCTATTAACCTCCCTCAGTTCATCAGTCACATGAGGCCTAAGAGCTTCCTCATGCTCTGGGGTCTGACATGGCAGCCCAGCTAGGGTAAAGTTTCCCAATAAGATGCAGGAGAGTCCATGATTAAGACTGCCTGCCCCACCCTACACACACACACACACACACACACACACACACACACACACACAAAGTGTGAAAGAGCCTCCCATAATGTTTGGCTATAAGTCAAATAAAGAGCTATTAATTATTTTAGTTACAAGGGGCAATATATGAAGAAAGTAAGTACTAAAAAAATAATGACAGCAGGAAAATGAACCCCAAATATTACAATAATGACTCATGTAGGTTTTAGAACACAGTAATAAGACTGTCAACTAAAATAGTACACCATATAATTATGTCCTTAAATGTACTTGGCTAATCTTCTCAACTTGTTGTTACTGTTACTGAAATACATTATTAATTAGGTCACTGAATATGTGTATAATTAATACTATTTTGCTGAAATAAATACCTTTAAACTATTAGCTGAAAAAGGAATGAAAATAACTTATTTTTAAAAGCTATTTCAGAGATGTGTGGAACTAGGTTAGCTTATCTGTGTGTGTGTGTGTGTGTGTGTGTGTGTGTGTGTGTGTGTATTTACATGCATGTGGGTTCTGTTTGAGCATGTTTGTGTGAGCATGCATGTGTGTGCATCTATGTGTATGTTTAACATTCTTGTATGGTTATGTGTGGATGTGTTTGTGTGTGTGTGTGTGTGTGTGTGTGTGTGTGTGTTCATGTGTTAATGTGCACACCTGTGTCTGTGCATGTGGATTTTTTGTCTTTGTTTATGTGTGTGTATACATGTTTTATAGCTATATGTAGATATGAATGTTAACGCTATAGTTAATTTTTCACCTAGTATTTACAGAAGAAAAGCATTTCCAGTTGAAGTCATAGGTCACTGTGCTATGAATTTTATGTCATTTTTCAGTACACGCTCAATGAGCCCTATTTCGTTGCTATTACTGCAGTTCATGAGGGATTTCTACTGATACCTCAAAGCAAATTCTCTCTTTATTATAATAAAACAGGTATAATGACTCTCTATATGTATTATGTATTATTTTAAAATGATGGAACATGAACTGGCATATAACAAAAAGAGCAAGAATATATGTATAAGTATAAATATAAATATACAATACTTATTTTGTATATTTAGAAAATATGTTAATAATATATGTTATTATAGAAATAAATATATAAATAATGTATGCATTTTTACTTAATTTTTCATATTTCTAATTAAATTTCAAAAATTCCACATGTAGACATTTCTAAATAATTTCTCAATTACAATATAAAATATGAATAGAAACAAATAATTATGTTTGATGGATTTTTATACTATTTATTTTTACAAATGTTACGTTTGAAATTAAGAGTGACTTATGATTGACATGGAAATTTTATTGTTTGAAAACAAAAAAGCTGTAACTTTGATCAATTGCATGTGACTTAACCAGTTAGAGATCAAATATTATGTGTCCTTCAAAACTTACAACTGTCAAAAGGGGATCATGAAAGCAATGTAATCATCCTCAACTCAGTATTTTTAGAAATATTTTATATAAAATATTTGGTTTTTTCAAATATCTTTATAAACACCAGGTGGGATAGAAACATGAATAGTGAGCATAGTTGGCATAAATATTCTACTGTTGTCTAGTTTGAAAAGAATACAAAGACAATTGAGAAGCACACTTGTCACTGTGCACAGACAATAAACTATCACCGCACTTTCTGGAGAAATAGGTCTTCTATGTTCTGAAAAATCAAACTGATTTTCTTGTTTGTCTTTATTTTTCTGTTTCATTTCTTTTTCTTTTTTTTTCTTTGCTTGTCTGTTTGTATGCTAAGTATCAAACCCAAGGTTTTGCAAATGCTAGACACAAGCTCTGTTTGTGAGCTATGTTCCATGGACCAAACAAAACTTTTTAAAGAATCTTATGTTATCATTTTTTTTCTGGAATTATTTTTTACCAGAACCTGTGTGTGGAAGTAGCACCTGGTGCCTCCTATAGACACCTTATCCAAGTATTCGGGGCAGTTTGGATACTCACCATGTCCCAGGAAGTGCTAGGTCATCAATGTTAACACTTACTCTAGACTGGTGAGTTTTGGGAAGGATTATGTAACTCCAAAACATAAAATGATAAACATGAAGAATAAGAGGAAAAAGTACAGAACCTTATGCCTAAGATAGTTTTAAAATACATATATTCCAAGCATGCATGTGAAATGAATATATCAGGTATTGTATTATGATGGAATCAAAGAAATTAATTTAAAATTAATTTTATTAAATTATACCAGTGAAAGCATCTAAAACACTTAATATATGCAAGGATGAACTTAAATACATTAACAAATAATATCCATTAATAAAATAAGTTATTGAATATGGATTATTGCATATAAAAAGAGCAAGCTTAATACAAATACATAAAAACATTTTATTTGAAAATAGCATACTTTTCATGAAATACATTCTTACTGGGATTCTCCACACACAAACTTCTCCCAAATTCTTTTCACCTAAGTCCATATCCTTTTTCTCTCTATCTAGAAAACAAAACAAAAAAATTTCCAAAGAAATAATAAAATAGTATAATATAAAGCAAACAAATCAGAATAGGACAGGATAAACAAATGAACAGCAAGAAAAAGAATCAGTGAATACATATAGGTATACAATAAATACATATAGAAGCAGCAGCACACATATTCACACACACAGAAACCCATAAAAACGCAAAATTGGAAAATATAATATAGGTGCAAAAACTTTGTTTTGGTGGAAAAAGAAAAGCTCAGACAAATTAACGTGAGACAAGCAAATTCCAAAACCAGCATTGAGTTCATTTTATGTTGGTCATTTACTGCTAGGCATGGGGCCTGCCATACAGTGTGGCTTGTATACCAATTGAAACTCCGCTGGATAAAATTATTGTTTCATTTGTGAGCAACTATCAATTTGAGATTGCTTCTGTGTAAGGGATAGAGACTTGTACCCACTTTCAGTCTGTTAACTAGGACCCCATCTAGTTTAAGCACAGGCAGGCTCTGTACTTGCTGCTGCTGTCTCTGTGAGGTCATATGTGCATTATTCTTCTTTTGTCGAGCTGGCCTTTTTTCCTTGATATTTGTCAAACCCTACCAGTTTTTACAACTTTTCTACCTCCTCCTATGCATAACTGCCTGAGATCAGAGAAGAGTGTTCTCGTAATGATATCCAATTTAGGATCCAGGGTCCCAAGCTCTCTCACTTGCTGCACCTCGTCTAGCTATGGGTCCTTGTATTTATTCTCATCTTCTTAAAGGCAAAGCCACTCTGATAATGACTGAAGAAGATACTGAATGATCTGTGGGTACAGCAGAATATCCTTAGGAGTCATTTTATTGCTACAGTCCTTTAGAACAATGGTTCTCAATCTTCCTAATGCTGCAACCCTTTAATACAGTTACTCAACCATTACAAACTCACAAGCATAAAATCATTTTCAGTGCTATTTCATAACTGTAATTTTGTTACTCTATGACCCTAGTAGTGTTTGGTATGGGATCCATATCTTGGAGTGAGTCTTATATCCAGTCAGATAGCGATTGGTTCCAGCCACAACATTTGTACCACTGCTATACAAACAAATACTGCACTATTGTCTGCAGGCAGTTCACCATTGTAGATAAAATGGATTGTAGCTGGTTTGCTGATTAGCTTTCTGTTTTGGTATCTTTGAGTACCCTGAATACAAGTCAGTAGGGATGAATTCTCTAGTTAGGCACCAGCCAACTTCTCCATGTTCAATTTGTTCTATAGGTGTTGAAGTCAACAATAGGACCTTGCCATCTATTTTTGGATAGCAACCAATAGCCTTGGCAATTGCCTGTTTCTGGGTCCCATGAGTAGATTTTTGCACACTACTTGATTACATGTAGCCCACTCCCAGTTACATGTAATCGTCATTTGGAGGCTTCATTTGGTCATGAAAATTTCCCAGCTTGAGCCCTGTTTCCCCTGATATTTGGTGATTCCATTTATATCGTTTTCATATATGCATATATTGTTTAGAAAATGTCTAGTGTATTAGGTTTCCATACTATGCCTCAAATGGCCCTTAGTATTTTCTCTCTCCCTGGATTTCCTACCTTAGCACCATCTTCCCTCTCCTTGTAAATTTGATCCTCCCATTCCAGCACCATCTCAAGTTAATTCATAATTATATTTTCTGTTTCCTTTTCATGGAGAGATCATTCCCTTTTATTCTACTCCCTTAATCTAGGTAACCTCAATGCTTTAAAATGAAAATTAAAATAACAGAAATGTAAATTAGTATTGAAAATAGCCAAAGAAATGTATAAACCTAAGTATATATGCATTAAAATGCAAAAGTGAACTATTAAACTAAAAGTTTTAGAAATAAAATAGAACGCTGAAATTAAATTCACTCAGTTTAGTGCAGTAAAACAAAAACTTAGAAGATTGTTTAAAAATAACATAAGTTGTAGTGAGATAAGCTATTAAGGATATTAATACATGATTAGTAGATATGTGAAATAGGTTAAGTAATCCAATATAGGTGAGACTGACATATTAACAGAAAATTTGATTCAATATCATAGAGAAATTTAAATAGAGCTAATGAAACTTAAAGAAATTTGAATCTGCAGACTGAAAGTTGGTTCAAGGAACAGTGATAACATTAAAAATGCTATTTTAAGAAATAAAGTATAATTTAAAACATGAAATAATATAAAAACACTAGAAAGTATAAACAAGGATTACATATAATGGCATAATGCTTTGAAAGATTTTAGAATCTTATAGATCTAGCAGACAATATGAGTCACTGAGGAAAGTACTCAGCACTAAGGGAAATGAATAGCTGAGTCTGAATACAAATGAAGAGTCAAACTGAAGGGTGACATAGAGAAATACTAGGGCAGGGAAGGGTAGAGAGTTGTATCATAGAATAACAGATAGGATGGCCAGAATGTGCCATGGTAGGAGGCAGAGCAGGTTCCTAGTACATCCATGATTTACAGTTGGCCTATGCAACACTGTGTTAAATTGCAGCATAAAGAGATAGTACCAAACAAAATAAAACAATCAGAAACAAACAAACAAACAAAAAATGGAGAATACAAGCATAATCATGAGGAAAGTGAAAATAATGAAAAGGACACTTACTTGTTCCTGAACCAAAAATGCCACTCAACCTTTATCTTACTCGTTGTTTATATGATTAATTTAAAGAAATACTCATGAGAGTGTTTCATAGGGTGTACTTTTTATGAAGAGGTTATGATAAGATGTTCTATAAAATCAAGTTAATGATTTGAAGTGTGAACCCACAGTCATAGAAGCTGGGTACACACACACACACACACACAAACACAAAGAGAGAGAGAGAGAGAGAGGAGAAAGTATAATCAAAAGACACTAAAAGCTAAAGTGAACATTGAGTTGAGAGAGAAACAATGATTAACAGTCTTTAATAAATTAGTGAACATAAAATATCAGATATCAAAAATGCAAGTTTAAAGCAAATGGATAAATAGCTTGAAGATCAAAATCATAGTAATTAATTATACCAGAGAGAGAAAACAAAGATCAAGCATAACAGATTCATGCTTTGACAGATTGTGGATTTTTTATGAACCCAGCAGATGCAAGGAAACACTGGGGAAAGCAGTTAAAGTACTATGACAAATGAATAGCTGAACTAAAACTAAATATGCAAGAAAAGAGTCATGCTGAATGGAAATTCATTATATTAATGAAGATTTCTTCTAATATGTGGGAATATACTTGCTTCTGTTTTCCAATCACTGGAATTACAAGTATGTACTACTACCCCTGTCTCAACTACCTATCCCAGTAAACAATCATTGAACTGCTGTCTAAAACTACTCTACAAGTACTGAGGAAATACACTTGTACAAATGAATATATATGCATATATATACAAACTATATACATTTCATATAATATATGATATGCAATATACAATATGTGATATATGATATATATGACAGGAAGGCCTGAGTATGCAAAGGGAGGTGTCAGAACAGCTTCCTACTACATCCCATGATATGCAACTGGATTAAATAACACTGTGTTAATTTGTAGCACCAACAGCACTAACAAATATATATGTTGTATTTATATATATTGTATATATAAAACATTCATATATACATATATGAATGCATATACTCAATTATATATGATTTATAGTAGATTTGACATTCTAAACAAATTGAAGATGGAAACACAAAATAAACAAATAAATAGAATACAGTGTAAACTAGACTACAGTGACTACTACATCTAAACATTCAAAGAGATAGATAATAAAGAGTATTATGGATGGCAAGGTAAGATTTGGCACAAAAAAATCGTTGTGAGATAATGCTAACCTTTTTAACATGAAAAGTAGACAACAGCAATAAGAATATTTCTTATCTTATCATTACTTTTTGTTGTTGCACACAACATCAGAAGGTCTCCAATTGCTGTTAAAAAAACAAACTAACAAACATTTTTTTAAAGAGATTGATAATTTCTTTGTGCATAAATACTTTTCTTTTCTTGAACACCTTTCATCATGGTTTAAGTCTATTTGTAGCTACACAGGATTCTAAATTTACCATGTGATATAGCTACCAGAGTTTAACAAGTAAAAGATTATTTTAGAAGAATTGTTTAATGTTATCCATGCTGTAACAACCATTTTAAAACCATGTTACCCCCCCAAAAAATGTTTCATTAATTCCTCTTTGAGAATAGATATTAGATTATGATTGCTTGCTATTTTACTGTTGTTTCCTACATTTGATTGAAAGATATATCACTTGCTTTCCTTTATTTTTAACAGAATTTAGTAACACCACCTATTACTAATAAAAGCCAATATCAATGATGGGTCAGAAAACCCAAGGAGAAAGGAACAATTAGTAAACTATGAAGAGGACACTTTAAAGAGAGGGCATTTGGAAGATAGTATGTAATTGTGGGTACCCAGAGTCAATCTAGGAGACAGTGGAGGAAGTGAGTACAGGGCTTTATTCTCTATACTTTCTGTTCTCAGTGATTCTGTTACTAATTTCAGTGGTATTTAAAGGAGGATGACAGAGGGTTCTTTTTATTTAAATATTTATTTATTACTTCAGGTTATATCTCCATCACTGTGTCCTCTTTCCACCCCTCCCAGTCCTGCCCTCCCACCCTTTACCCCCTAACCCTTTCATCCCACTCCTTTGAAGTAGAGTGTCCCTACATAACAGTTCCCCACCCCATTTCAGCAGTCATATGAGGGCCAAGAGCCTCCTCATACACTGGGGGCCTACAAGGCAGCACTACTAGGGGAAAGTGGCTCTCTGACAGGAAAATAGTCTATGTTCATGTTCCCTTTAGTGCATTGGTTGTAGTATAGTTATCCTGTACTATACGGCTAAAATCCAATTATAAGTGAATAGATGCCATTTGCATCCTTCTGAGTCTGGGTTAGCTCACTCATGATGAGCTTCTTTAGTTCCATCCATTTGTCTGCAAATTGTAGGATTTTGTTGATACTGATGGCTGAGTAGTATTTCAATGTGTAGATGTACCACAGTTTTTTAATCCATTCCTCGGTTGAGGAACATCTGGGTTGTTTTCAGTTTTTAGCTATTACAAATAAGGCTGCTATGAACACAGATGAGGAACCTTCCTTGTGATTTGGTGAGGAATCATTTGGATGTATGCTCAGCCGTGGTATGGCTGGGGCCCAAGGCAAAGCTATTCCAAGTTTTAATTCATCAACGTAATTCACCATATAAACAAGTTAAAAGAAAAAAAAAAAACACACACGATCGTCTCACTAGATGCTGAGAAAAGCATTTGACAAAATCCAATACCCCTTCATGCTAAAAGTCCTGGAGAGAACGGGCATACAAGGACCATACCTAGAAATAATAAAGGTGATATACAGCAGGCCAGTGGCCAACATCAAATTAAATGGAGAGAAACTTGAAGCATTTCCTCTAAACTCAGGGACAAGACAAGGATGTCCACTTTCAACATAATGCTTCAACATTTTACTTGAAGTTCTTGCTAGAGCAATAAGACAGCTAAAAGAGATCAAGGGGAAATGAATTGGAAACTAAGAAGTCAAATTATACCTATTTGCAAATGATATGATAGTATATATAAGCGACCCCAAAAATTCCACCAGAGAACTCTTACACCTGATAAACACCTTCAGCAAGGTGGTTAGATACAAAATTAACTTTAAAAAATCAGAATCCTTTCTTTATACAACAAGTAAATGGGCTGAGAAAGAAATTAGGGAAACAACACCCTTCACAGTAGCCACAAACACTATAAAATACTTGGGGGTAACTCTAACCAAGCAAGTGAAAGAACTGTACGACAAGAACTTCAAATCCTTGAAGAAAGAAATTAAAGAGGCCATCAAAAGATGGAAAGATCTCCCATGCTCATGGATAGGTAGGATCAACATAATAAAAATGGCCATCCTGCCAAAAGCAATATACAGATTCAATGTAATTCCTATCAAAATACCACCACAATTTTTTATAGACATGGAAAACAGAAATTCTCAGCTTCATATGGAACAACAAAAAACCCAGAATAAATAAAGCAATCCTGTACATTAAAAAAAAGTCTCGAGGGGTCACCATCCCAGATTTCAATCTATACCACAGAGCAATAATAGTAAAAACAGTATAGTACTGGTATAGAAACAGACCAGTAGATCAATGGAATCAAATTGAAGACCCAGAAATGAACCCACACACCTATGGTTACTTAATGTTTGACAAAGAAGCCAAAACCATACAATAGAAGTAGATAGCATCTTCAACAAATGGTGCTGGTCCAACTGGATATCCACATGTAAAAGAATGAAATTAGATCCATACTTATCACCTTGTACAAAACTTAATTCCAAGTGGATTCAAGACCTGAACATAAGGCTGGACACACTAAATTTATTCGAAGAGAAAGTGGGGAAAACCCTTGATCTTATCAGCACAGGTGACAACTTCCTGAACAGAGCACCAATAGCTCAGGATCTAAGACCAACAATCAATAAATGGGACCTCATGAAACTGTAAAACTTTTGGAAGGCAAAAGACATTGTCATTTGAACAAAAAGGAAGCCTACACATTGGGAAAAAATCTTCACTAACCCTACATCTGACAGAGAGCTAATATCCAAAATTTACAAAGAACTCAAGAAGTTAAATGCCAAGAAACCAAATAATCCAATCAAAAAATGGGGAACAGAGCTAAACAGAGTATTCACAAAGGAGGAATGCTAAATGGCTGAGAGACACTTGAAGAAATGCTCAGCATCCTTAATCATCAGAGAAATGTAACTCAAGAGGACTCTGAGATTCCATCTCACACCTGTCAGAATGGCTAAGATCAAAAGCTCAGATGACAGCACATGCTGGCGAGGGTGTGGAGAAAGGGGAACTCACCTCCATGGCTGGTGGGAGTGTAGGCTTGTGCAACCACTATGGAGGTCAGCCTGGTGATATCTTAAAAACTTATCTCAAAAGTTTGTAAGTTACCTATGGAACATATATATTCCATATGTATTATATATATGTTTTATATATATATATTACATATATATGTAATATATATTACATATATATGTAATATATATATTACATATATATGTGTGTGTGTGTGTGTGTGTGTGTGTTTGAGGCCATTTATGATAAGATCTAGATTCCAGATTGCTTAATACTCAAAGTACATCACTATTGCCTATCCTTTCCTTTTGCAGTAATTTTCAAATCTTTGAAGAATAATTTACAATTTATAAATATTTTTTATAGCAGCTTTGTTGTTTTTTCCAAAGATGAGTTTTAAAACACATCACTCAAATATCAAACAAACAAAATCTATAATCTTCTTAGTTTATTAGCAATACCAATTTCCCCCATTTTTTAATTGGATTATTTGGTTTCTTGGCATTAAATTTCTTGAGTTCTTTGTAAATTTTGTTATTGGCAATATCAGTAACTTATTGAATACATGAATCTCATCATATTTATTCTCAACTTAAAAGGTCAAGAACAGGGGTAAAGAAATCTTCATTTACCTAATGAAGTTACCCATTTAGGCAGTAGCTATAGAACCACACTGAGAAATAAATGCAGACACATGACTCAAAAGGGTTTATATTGTGGTGTTGACATTTAATAAATTTGTATGAGTTTACATAAGTCTCTGTCTGACAATAATCTGCCTTGTCTATAATACACAGTAAGAATTTCAAAATTCATTACAATATTAAATTGCATATAAAGTTTTGGAATGGCAGATTGCATTTTATGGAACTGGTAATAGTAATTCTTAGCCTATATACTCATCTAAAATTTTGACACCTTGATATCTATTATTAAAACACAGAAAATGATGTTTAGTTTTCTCAAATGGGTTATAAATGGAGATACAACTCTCTGTGTTTCTCTAACTTTGGAGGCTCAAAGTTGGAATAAGACTGCCCTATGAAGGACAAGTCAAGTTGAGGGTACAATGAAATGGTATGACAGAAATCTACAGCAAAATACTCAGTCTGCAAACAAAAAAACAAAAAAACAAAAAAACAACAGCAGTACACATGAATGAGGGAATACTTAGGATAATCTTAGTCACCAACATCTGACCAGCCATGGCTCATTCCCAATTTAGAATCATACTAGAATAACACTGTTCTTATGAACAAATATAGTTTGGTTGTCTTACATACTAGCAATAAATAGAAAGACTCCCAATATTTGAATTCAAATCGCTCAGTCCAAATTGATTCAAATACATACATACATATATATATATATATATATATATACACATACATATATGGAATATATATGTTCCATAGGAAACCTACAAATTTTTGAGATAATTGTAGATAGAAAGGTTTGTAGCTAGTTTGAAACCTCTGTGCTTCCTCAAGGCCTGAAGAACATATAGTGGCTGCTTCTCCATTTTCCCTTAGTATATGACAGTTTTGTGAGTTACTGGAAGATGTTACCACGGCTGAAAAAGTATATTTCTTATGGAAAATAAATGATATCGAATACATTGTATGTTGTCATACAAAGTAATATGACTGAGTTCTTGTGAAACAAAGTATTTGCCAAACTGGATTTCATGTTTGCAATAAGTTTCCTGTTTCCTCTTATTGGAAAGTATATCCCATACAGAAGTGTAAGTGGGAGATTGAGAAGCAGATAGAGTAAACTTGTTTATTCTGTGCACAGTTCTTCAGCTCAAAAATATAGAGAACTCAGGACTCCTAATGCACACCTGTAATGCCAGCACTTTAAAGGCATCAGCAGAAGGAATGCTATATTATAGATGCAAGCCTGCTTAGTATACTGACTTCCTATTCCATGAGGGTCACATCTAAAGACCTTGCTTCAGAAAATAAAAAGAGCAACATCAAGAAAAGTAATATGAATTTCCTCAACAATGATGCATCTTCCACAGTACATGGGTCCAAGGTACAGAGAAGTTGCTTTGATGTTTGTGCTGATGTGTAATGGATGAAACTTGTTTGGATATTCAGTTATGAAAGCCTGCAGCTTTTCATAATCACAATGAAAAACTCTAATAGTAAAAATGGAAACAGAGGAGAAAGTCCACAACCACTTATGATGTATTAAAAATAAGCTGGGATTCATGAAGGTATTTCTATTCATTATTAAACACATTTACCTGTAACTGTGTTTTATAAATCAAATGACTATTGCAGACTGTGACAAGTGGAAGACATGACATCCTTTTACTGTGGATGATCTTCTAGAACATTGTAACCTCCACAAAAGAAAATCTGTTTCCCATTTTCTTGAATTTGAAAGGATTTTTTAATGCTTTATCTTGCTTCTGGACTCAGCTCATGCATGATTGTACTGTTTTCACTTTTATCTATCTCTTCAGATGCTTGCCCTTGGAAGCCAATCCATACTTTCAATTAATTCCTTTCAATCTGAGGGTTCTCTTTCCAGTAGATGACATACCAGCTAGCACCTACTTTCAGGTTCATATGTGTAAAACAAATTTTTGTATAATTCTAGTTCTCCAACCTTTGAGTTGGCCTCAAATAACACTATATGGAACAACAAACTTCTTAGGAGACTCTTCCTCCTAAAAAGAGGTCTGTTCAGAATACAGATTTGAAGAGAAAGCAGTTGTTGCTATTTTAAGCCATTACATTTAAGTGACCTTTGTAGATACTAATAGATAACCAGAATAATATGTGAAATGTAAAAATTGATAAATGTTAAAAGTCATGCTTAATAAAGAATTGGGTTTCTAGTCCAGTGTTACCTGACTTCAATATACTTTTTTATTATGTTTATTTATTATTTCAAGTTACATCACAGTCCCCTCACTCCACTATTCTTGGTCTCACCCTAGCACCATCTATCCCTTCTTCCATCTATCCTACTGCTCCAGTGTGGAGTGCCTCCACATCTCAGCCCCTCACAGTTCAGCAGTCATATGAGGGCTAAGAGCTTCCTCTTACACTGGGGGCCTGCATGGCAGCTCCACTACAACAAAGTGTCCCACCAACAGGTAACAAAGTTTATGTTCCTGTTCCTTTCGGTCTGTTGGTTGTAGGATAGTTATCCTGTACTATATGAGTAAAATCCAGTTATAAGTGAATTCATACCATGTGCATCTTTGTGGGTCTGGCTTAGATCACTCAGTATGAGCTTTTCTAGTTCCAACCATTTGGCAGCAAATTCCATGATTTCCTTGTTTCTGATAGCTGTGTAGTATTTCATTGTGCAAATATACCACAGTTTTGTTTTTCTTTGTTTGTTTTTGTTTTTATCCAGGAGTGGTGACACACACTTTCAATTCCCAGCACTTGGGAGGCAGAAGCAGATATATCTCTGTGAGCTCGAGGCCAGCCTGGTCTACAGAATAAAACAGTTATTCTAAACCTAATGTGCTAGTACCAATTTTGATATTAAAAAAAAACATTTATTGAGTTTCAATATACTCTATGTTTATATAATTTCACTGACTATATTGATAGAGTTGCTAGCATTTCCTTGGCAAAAAAGGAGGGGAAAAGTCACATAAGTAGGCTTATGATAGAATAAAGCCTACAGGTTTCCATAATGACAAATGAAAAATTCCAGTAATAACAATGGAAAGAAGGGGAAACTACACAACTATTACTAAATGAATTAAAATAAACAGGAATTCATGAAAGTATTTCCTTTCATTATTAAGCATATTTGCCTGAAATGTAAGTCTAATATCTTTTGCCTAAAAATCACAGAATAAAAGAGAAATAAAGTTCACAGATTTCAAAGTAAAACACCTTTGTAACAGGCACAAACATTGAATGAACAAAGTTTCTTCTATAAGGTAATTTCTGTGTCAACCTCTCACCTTTAAATGTAAATAAATAAAGAAACTCATCAAAATTTGGGGCCTTGTTTACTTTACTTTGGTTGGGTCAATATTTCAGGAAAATGTTTCAATTCCCAGCCTATTTATTTGTATTTATTTATAAAATTCCTTCAAACCCAACAGTCTATAATTTTCAGTCTTATTACCTGTATTGCATTTTCATTCTGCCTTCTTCATCCAATTAATTTAAGAGAAAATTGTTTGTATTTGCTTTCTCAACAAAATAATTTGATAAGTTCTGGGGTTTCAGATGTATTGTGCTAGTACAGCAATTACTTGAGGCAAATTTTAGCAATCAGCCTCAGACCCCCTCTGTGACATGGCTTTCAGTGCTTTCCTCTGCTTTTAGAATTCTCTCATTTTAGCCTTTCTTTCCCATTCTGCAATTGTTTGTACATTCTATAGGCCTGTGATGCTTAGATGCTCTTGGGAACTCACTTTTCTGTTTGTTTTTCTACTGCATAAAAAAAACAGTTTGTGTCATTTCTGGTTGACACGTGAATTTACTGTTCTCCTTCTGCTTGGTATGAATGAAGTGTGGTCATTTCTTTTTGGTCATTAGTGATATTTGCCTACACCTTGATAGAATCTCTCTGTGCTGTGGTTTCTCTCGTCTCTCTTACAAAAACCTTTCTACTTGATTTTAGAAATTATTGGTTATTAGTTTAGGATTACAGTACTTAAAATATTTTTTAAGGCTAGAGCTGCATATTTACTATTTGCAAAATATCCCTAGGTTTTTAGTTATTGTTCAGTTTTTAGAAAGAAAGCAGGTGGTTTTAAGCTTATAAAGTGTACTTTTAATCAGTTATTACCGGCGGGCCAAGAAGGCGGCGACCTACACTGACACATATTGAACATGGGGGAAAAAAGAGCCATAAAAAACACAGTTATTGGGCACTGTGCAAAAACCGGAGGGGCTAGACCCCCCCCCCCCGGGAACTCTCACAGCTCCCAAGGGACTGTTAAAAGTCCCAGGGCAAGGCTCTCCCCATCTCTCACAGACACGGAAACCACTAAACCCAGGATTCGGGAACTCCCATTTGGAGAGGCGCCTGGTAAGATCAACCCCAACTTACAGCAGGCAGAATCAGGGTCCACTTGGCCATAGATCGCTGGCCTATTGGGCTCCCCACACATCAGGTTGAACTTATACCCACTTAAAAAACTTTGCGAGATAGTGGAAGGCTTAGCAAGGAACAAAGAGGGGGCTCAGCGGGTGGTCCGCAGCTGAGGTTCCGAGAGAGTGCGAAGACGGGAACACAAAGGTGGGAGGGAGGGGCTGAATCCCGCACACTTACGGTAGCGCAGCTGGGGAGGGAGCACGGCTGGCAGGGCCAAATCCCCGCTGACCCATGGCAGGTCATCTGGGGAGGGAGACAGGCGTGGGTGGGGCCAGGTTTCCGTGCACCCACGGCTGAGCTGCTGGGACGAGAGGTCCACTCAGGCAGCTGGAGGATCCGGGGCTTGGGGTAAACACAGGACCCGTGGTGGCGCAGACAGGAAGGGAATCAGGCACAGAGTCCAGCCCTGTGGCGAGAAGCCTAGAGAGAAACCAGAAATCGGGACCATAGCTGTATCCTGGAAAATCAAGACAGATTAGGTGTGGAGCCAGACACTGTCAGCCTCCGTGACGACAAACAAAGCCCACAGAATCTGTGCCTGGGTAAACAGGCCCATACCATCAGAACCATTACAGGCTGATAACTCAGAGTGCAACACAGGGAAGTCTGAATTGGGAGCAGTGAAACAATCCTGGTCCATTACTCACAACCTGGGAATAGGCTGCACCAGCTCACAGTGCTTCAGGTGATTAAAACCACAGTGACAGCCGGGCGGTGGTGGCGCACGCCTTTAATCCCAGCACTTGGGAGGCAGAGGCAGGCGGATCTTTGCGAGTTCGAGGCCAGCCTGGTCTACAAAGCGAGTCCAGGACATCCAGAGCTACACAGAGAAACCCTGTCTCGAAAAAACCAAAAAAAAAAAAAAAAAAACACAGTGACCTTGAAATCCCCCTGTAAGCAACGACAGATAGCCAAGTAACTCCTCCCCTGCACCAAATCATCAACTGTGGTTCCAAGCACAGAAAACAGAATGCTAAATGCATTCAATGGCAAAAGGTCAAAAAAAAAATAGAAATCAAGGAATTATGACTCCAACAAAGCAGGATCATCCTAGCTCATCCAATTCAGATGACCACACACTAACAGAAACACATGAAAACATTGACAATTCTGCATTATGGAAAGTGATAGAGTCCCTGCAAGAAGAACTTAAATCTATGAAGGAATTCAAAGAAGCCACAATTCTACAAATCAAAACAAGGAACAATACCATTAAAGAGCTCAAAGCCAAGGTGACAGAGCTTGAACAGGAAAAGGAAAAAGCCATGAAAGATTTTCATACAAAAACAAGCAAGCTGGAGAAGGAAATGTACAAAACGAACAAAACCATACAAGACATGAAAATAGAAATAGAAACAATGAAGAAAACACAGTCAGAGTTAAAAGAGGAAGTGGAGAACCAAGGGAAGAGAACAGGAACTACGGATGTGAGTATCAACAATAGGATGCAAGAGATGGAATACAGGATCTCAGGCATGGAAGATTCGATGGAAGAAATCGGTACAACATCCAAAGAAAATGAGAAGGCTAAAAAATCTCTCACCCACAACATCCAAGAAATCAAGGACTCAATGAAAAGACGGAACCTAAGAATTATAGGTATAGAGGAAAGAGAGGACTCATGACTCCAAGGTCCAGGAAATATCTTCAACAAAATCATAGAGGAAAACTTCCCAAACCTGAAAAAAGAGATGCCAATAAAAATCCAAGAGGCTTACAGAACACCAAACAGATTAGACCAGAAAAGAAACTCCTCTCGCCACATAATAATTGAAACTCCAAATGTACAGAACAAAGAAAGAATATTAAAAGCTGTAAGAGAAAAAGGTCAAGTCACATACAATGGCAGACCCATCAGAATTACACCTGACTTCTCCCCAGAAAGTTTAAAAGCTAGAAGGGCCTGGTCAGATATACTACAAGCCATGAGAGATCATAGGTGCCCAGCCAGACTACTTTACCCAGCAAAAATCTCTATCAACATAGATGGAGAAAACAAGATATTCCATGACAAAATCAAATTTAAACAATATCTACCCACAAACCCAGCCCTACAGAAAATCCTAGAAGGAAAATCCCAACCTAGAGAAGAAAACTCCACCCAAGAAAACAAAGGGAACAGAAAACCCCTCAGCAACTAAACGAAAAGAGGCACAGGACCACCACCTATACCAAATTAGTTGGAAATAACAACCCCAGGTCACTAATATCCATCAACATCAATGGACTCAACTCCCCAATAAAAAGACAGAGGTTTACAGAGTGGATCCGCAAGCAAGACCCTTCCTTATGCTGTATACTAGAGACACATGTAACTACCAAAGATAGACACTGCCTAAGAGTAAAGGGCTGGGAAAAGGTTTTCCAAGCAAATGGACCCAGGAAGCAAGCTGGAGTAGCCATCCTAATATCAAACAAAACAGACTTCCAACTGAAGTTAATGAAGAAAGACAAAGAAGGGCACTATATACTCATTAAAGGGAATATTCATCAAGAGGAAATCTCAATACTGAACATCTATGCCCCAAATACAAAGGCACCTACTTTTGTAAAAGAAACACTTCTAAAATTTAAAGTGCACGTTGATCACAACACATTAGTAGTGGGAGACTTCAACACCCCACTCACAACAAAGGACAGATGATCAAGACAGAAGACAAACAGAGAAATATTGAGTCTAACAGAAATCATGAAACAAATGGACCTAACAGATATCTACAGAACGTTTCACCC
>CAJQZJ010000727.1:4469814-4516809 GCA_907164525.1 Lophiomys imhausi | reverse complement strand
GAAGGATAACTGAAAACTCTGTTATGTAGGGGAAGAGACTACAAGCTGATAAATGGTCCTGTCTTAATGGGTTTTGGAGGTTAGCCCCAGGGAATTCCTACATTTCCTTTTCTGTATCCTTCTTCCTCTTCTATGTAGGAGTGCATGGGCTTGAGAAAAATGAGATATAGACATAGCACAGGAAGGTCCAAGAAGAAGGGGCAGATTATTGAATATGCCCTTATACCTTTGTATATTGATACAAAATTAGTAGTTTATTTGGCTAAAGTGGTATTGACCATTGTTTATTGTGCAAAAATAAGATTGTATTGGATTACATCGGTATTGATCTTTGTATATTGATACAAAATTACGATTATAGTTGGCCACAATGGTATTGACCCTTGCATATGGACGTAATATTAAGATTATATTGGGCTACATAGGCATTGATCTTGGTATATTGATACATAATTAAGAGTATATTTAACCACAATTGAATAGATCTTTGTATATTGATACAAATTTAAAGGTAACGCTTCCTAATGGTATCATACCTAGAGATACTTAAAAATAAAATGTGAAGCTCTGACCTCTTGATACCAACCGTCTAAAACGGTCTAGGATAGTTTAAACAAACTCCTAGTCATGCAAACATGTCACTTTGTTAGCTACTATGACAGTCTATCACAGACATTCTCTAAACTACCCAGTAATCAAGTTGCTAAGAGACAAACAACATTTGCTTATCTAAATACAAGAAATGGATAGGGCATCTTAAAAAACCCCAAGATATCTGCAGAATATGGCATTCAAAGATGTTATCTTAAATCAAGATTTTTTTTTTGATATCGAGACATATCAGCGCCTGACAGCACCCCCTATTCTACTCCAATTAGAAGATAAGCATCGACGAACCTCCACTGTAAGATGGCTGAATTAGTGGCAAGCCTTTCTCTTGGCATGAAAAAACCCCTTGCACCAACTGCAGACAGACTGCTGTCCAAAAAGGACAAAACTTGGTAGCAGGGAAGTCGACAGCCTAACTCTGCCAAGACAGGGTAGGTAAGTCCTTCATAATCCCTGCTCTACAACAAATGTCTGTCAGAGAAACAGGACCCAAAGGCTGAAGATTGATGCTGGAATGTATGGAGAGAAAATGGGAACTGTCCAGGCAGTCATTGGTATTTTCTTTCTTAGTTTTGGAAGCTGCAGGCCCTGCACTTCCTATATAAGCAAATATATTTATCCCTCTCAGGTCTCTGAGGTGGTTGAAGAATAGACAGCTAGAGTCTCATAGTTAAATTTTGAATTGTTTAGGATTCAAGAGGGTGTTATAGATCTAAGAAGATACTCTTAAAAGTTTGTTGCAAGATAGTATGAATGTTGAGTCACATATAGACCTTTAAACTCATGGAATTGGTTAGATAGTAGAATGTTAAAGTCAGGGGCCAAATATGTATAAACTGGACATTGGGAAGGTATACTGGGCCATTTAACTCTCATAAATGTGGCATTTTTTATATCTATCGTTTTGTATAATACTTACTGTTATAAGAGAAGGAAGCATCTGTTGGACTGAAAGGGGAAACTTCTGGGGGGAAGAGGGTGGAAGGGCGGAATAGGAAGGGGGAATAGGGAGGGGTTTGTTACTGAGATGTAACTTGAAGAAAAAAAATAAAGTATTAATAAAAAAAAAATCAGTTATTACCTTACGTAAGTGAGTATTATATTTATTTATAGCCTATGAAAATGAATCAAAATATAGCTACTCCCCCATGTATGGGTCCTGCCCAGTCTAAGACAGATGGAGATCTGGTGTTGAGGGGGAAGTGGACATAAACTTCATCCCTAAACCGGAAGCTACCATCAATTGATAATTGCTCACACACACACACACACACATACACACACACACACACACACACACACACACAAGGTTTTCCCAGTAGACATTCATAATTTCAATTTTGCTATTTTCATGAATCATAATGTAAATATTTTAGGAGGTATATGTTTGCTAAAGGGTCACAACCCACAAGTAGATAACTGCTGGGTTAGATGAAGATTTATCTTCTAAAATTCCATTCTAAGAAAATTTATATTGTAAATAAACCAGTTGAGTAGAAGACAGAACATAGTTTTGGTGCATAAGAACTTTTATTAAAAGTGATCAGTCCAGTAAATAAATAAAGTAAGTTCAGAAGAATGTCCAAAGTGGAATCCATGACAACAAATTATTATAATGAAGAGAAATTTATGTGGTCACCCTGGAAAGTATTAAAGAATGAATAGAGAGTAAACTGATAGTTTGATAAACTTCTGTTTGTTAAGGGAAACATTCCAGATAGCTCTCAGTTGCTGTCATAAATAGTGTTACCCAAATAAAGTTGGGGAAAAAAGGGTTTCTTTCCTCTTATAGCTTGCTGTCCATCCTTGAGGGAAGTCAGAAAAGGAACTCAAGCTGGGTAGAAACTTGAACATAGCAGTAACCATGGAGGAAGGTTTCTTACTAGCTTGTTTGACTGACTTAACTAGAGTGCCAGCCCACCTGCTTAAGGTTTCTCCTGCCCATAATGTTCTAGACCTTTTACATATACAATCGATCAAGATGGTTCTACAGAGACAGACCCTCAGGCAAATCTGATGGCATTAATTCCTTGATGGAGGTTCTCTCTTCCCAGGTGACTCTAGTTTGTGTCAGGTGGACAAGCAATACTAGATATCACAATCAATTAAAAGGGTAAAGTAAACAATTATAGAAGAGTAAATGAAAAATATCCATGGAAAAGCATATGTATAATGTAAGAGTATATGTATATATATACATAAAACATATAAATATGTATTTATTTACAAATAATGAATGTTAAGATCTGAATAATAAGGAGAAATTTATAGAAGGCAGTAAAAGAAAACTAGAAAATTAACAGTAATGGGAATAAATGATGAGAAATGTAATGCTAGTAGAAAATATATTTGCTATGGTAATATTTTAATTCATTCTTTGAGATGTTAATATGTTGTGGTCCTATATCCTTCCCTCCAAACTTTAAGCAGACCCCATATCCACATACCCTCCAACTTCATGTCCTTTTTCTACTAACCTAGAGAGTCAAATTAGTCCTACTATGTTGGCATGGGTACCAGGACTGTCATTGGAATATTGTTGACCTAACATGGAAATGACCCCCAATAAAACTGACTCCCTTCCCATGGCATCCATCTGCTATCAATAGCTACTTGGTAAAGAAGGAAATTTGTGTTCTCCTTCTGTGCTAGCAACCACAGCTCCTATGAGTTCATAGTGTCACATTTCTGAGACATGTAGAAGACACCATTATGCCATCCATCATTGCCCAATGACTCATGCATACAATCAAGACTAAGCAAGCCCCCAAAAGCCATGTAGAAACTGAGATCCCTGTTAAGGTGTACTGCATCCCTAGAAAATGAAACGGGGCTTTTGATTCACTCAAGCAACTAACTGAGGAATGTGCAATGATAGATTGTAAAGATCTAGGAAAATTTTGGAAGGAGTACAAAACTGATGAGGCTGAATTTATTGACATATATCAACTGGGCAGAGAGTCTTTGTTTAAAATTGAAGCTTACGTAGTTTGAAGTGTTCCAAAGAGTATTTTTAATAGGTTCACTGAAGTATTTGCAAAGAGATGGCCTACTGAGTAGGAAGTGGGGATGCCAGATAGATATTTATTGACTGAGTGTTGAAGAATCTGTTAGAAACATACGGTATTTCTGTGATGGGCTTGACCATGTGACTTTTACACCATGGAATGTCGTGTGAAGGGTGATGGAGGTATTTGTTAACTTTGAGCTAGAAAACCCAGTGAGGGCTCACAGTGTTATAAGTTGCTATGGGGGGGGGGTAAACATAAAAATGCTGACAGTTCCTGCCTTCAGCTCCTGCTTTCACTTCCCTCCATGATAGATACTGATCTCAGAGTTATAAGATAAATTCTTTCCTTCCCAAAGCCGCCTTGGTCATGATGTTTTTCTCACAGCAACAAAAGTAATCTAGAACAAAAATTGGGTTTCTGAGTCTGGGGGAAAAGAGTGGTAATATAGATATCCCATTTATGGGTGAGTTCTACTACTAAGATTTATTCTTTGTGCTTTGGCTAGTTTGGCACTCTTGTATTAACTGCAGTTCCACTGATGAGTAATATGTGTTTATAGAGATACTTATTTAGGTTTAGAAGGCAGTTTGAAACTTTGCACATTTAAGAAAAATATGGTGAGTTGTATTCTCAAGCTTATGAGCCTCCCACCCATGGGTGCTTGGCCAGATTTATAATTTTAGATATGAATCTCATCTTATGGAATTGTTTAAATCAGAAAGTTTTTGATTACTCACATATATTGATGCCACTATTGCACCAATGGGCATCTGTTGTGCAACTGATCATTTTGGTAGCTTAAAGGGTTTATAGGAGCAAAAGTCGGTTGATGGCTTTTTCCTCCATCACCCCAATATGCAACTTCCAATATTAAATGATGTATGTATCAGGGAAAAATATTCTATGCTAGAAACATTTGGATTTCTCCACATTCACCCAAACTAGAAAAATTTAACAAATGTATATGGCAGTAATGGTACCTATTAAAGAATACTGTTGTTAGGAATAAAGCAAAGATTTGGTACCTCCTTTTGCTATTTATCTTTTCACTTCAGTCCTCTTTTTCTTATTCTGTCTCCCTCATTTATAATCTTTCATTTAATTTTCATGTTTAGCATTATTAGATGGTATATGCTTTTGACATCACTTTATTTAAAAATTAATAAAAAATATTTACCATCACATAATGAAAGATAAGAATGTAGGAGATACAAGCTAACATTCTTCCCCTATTGTATTAGCAAAACTTGGAACTGGAAATCAAGCCTACAAAATATCTTCTTCCTTTGTAAAGGAACAAACAGCCATTTGAAACTATGTTTGGGCTTCAAATATTTCAAAAGAAACATGTTCATAAGCTGTGTGAATATTTCAAAATGTATTAGTTCATATATGTTCAGGGTGAAGGAAGTGTAAAGAGTTCCTAGAAGAGAAGTTCTAGACAGTTGAATATTTTCTACATTAAGTTTCGAGCATCTATATAATGGTTCAGCTACTCTATACTTCATGAATTATGTTATTTGGAAACAGTGTAGATTTTCTTTTTGGTTACGTTTGACAAATATGTGACCAAATGTCAATTGTTTATTGAATACATGTCATTGTTTAAGTACTACTGTTATTTTTGCTGGGATTTTGTTACATTGTTGACTACCTACAACTTACTCCACCATATATGTGTCTTTAACTTCCTGATTCAGGATTAATTCTTTCCTGTTTGCTTAGATCAGTGGTTCTCAGCCTTCCTAATGTTGCTAGCCTATAGTACAGTTTAGTACATTTTGTGGTGAATGCCAACCATAAAATTCTTTTTGTGGCTACTTCATAGCTATATTTGTGCTACTGTTATTAATCATAATGTGAATCTCTGTGTTTTCAATGGCCTTAGGTGACCCCTGTGAAAGTGTCATTCTACCATAGGGGTTACAACCCACAGATTGAGAACCACTGAATTAGACTCTCTTCCATTAACTACAATTCTGTCAAAGGATTCTGAGAAAAATCACGTATACAAAAGTAGTAGCGATCGTACAGTAAGCTGTGACACATTTGCTCTCTTACTATCTGCTTAGAATAACCAAGAAATTACTTTCCCCTCCCCATACATATATTTATCTGTTTTTTTATCTCTCCCCTCTGCACATATTTCTCTCCATTTCTACTTGCTGAAAATATACTTTTGTTTACATTAACCTCCAAATGTGTTTTAAGAAATGTTTTGGTACCAAATAGGCAACCATGAAATACACATACAAATAGACCCAGATACAATGAACAGGTTGTATTTATGTATTCATTAATATACAAAAATATATAAAAATTACATATGTATATATATGTAAGTGTGTAACAACAATTACTCAAAAAAGCCATGATTTTGAATAAGAGAAAGGAATGTTCTATGGGAGGATTTAAAGGTAGAAAAGGAAAGGAATATTATGTAATTGTCTTAAAATCTCAAAAAGTAACATATAGTTATATACAATATTTATATAAAACAATATATAATATTCATTGTTTTCTCCAGACTGGAAGATTTTTACTAAATGTCCATTTTCCCATGAAACTGTTTACATTTTTCGTATACTACTTTCAAGTTTAGCTCTAAATAGTTCCTGTGTCTCAGCCTTAACTAAAACATTCATTGCTTTGTACTGACATCATTTTTGTCTTTCTTTTTTAAAATAATTTATTTTTATTTCTTCAAGTTACATCTCAATCACAATCCCCTCCCTATTCCCCCCTCCAGTCCCAATTTTCTACCCTCCTCTCCCTCAAACGCCATCCTCTACCTTTTTTTTAGTTTAAGGTATTTCTTTTTTCCCCCAGCAGCTCTCCCTTTCAGTCCAACAAATGGTTCTTTCTCTTATAACTATAAATACAATACAAAACAACAGAAATAAATAGGCCACAATTATGAGAGTTATATGGCTTAGTACACATTCCCAAAGTCCAGTCCATATGTATTTGGCACCTTATGTTAACATTCTACTATCTAACCATCTCCATGAGTTTAAAGTTCTATATCTAACTCAGCTTTCATACTAACTTGCCTCACAATTTTAAAAATATCTTCTTAGATCCAGAACACACTCTTGTTTCCTAAACAACTCAAAATTTAACTATGAGACTCTAGCTATCTATTCTTCAACCACCTCAGAGACCTGAGAGGGATAAATATATCTGATTATATAGGAAGTGCAGGGCCTGCCTGCAGCTTCCAAAACTAAGAAATGACATACCAGTGCCTGCCTGGACAGTTCCCATTTTCTCTCCATACATTATAGCATCAATCTTCAGCCATTAGGCCCCATTTCTCTGACAGACATTGATTGTAGAGCAGGAATTATGAAGGACTTAACTACTCTGTCTTGGCAGAGCTAGGCTGTCGACTTACCTGCTTCCAAGTTTTGTCCTTTTGGGACAGCAGTCTGTCTACAGTTGACACAAGGGGTTTTTCTTGACAAGAGAAAGGCTTACCACAAATTCAACCATCTCCCACTGGAGATTCTTCGATGCTCATCTTCTACTTGGAGTAGAATAGGAGTGCTGTCAGGAGCTGACGTGTCTTGATATCAAAAAATCTTAAGTTAAGAAAACATCTTTGAATGCCATATTCTGCAGATCTCTTGAGGTTTTTGAAGATGCCCAATCTATCACTTATATTAGGTAAGCAAATGTTGCTTGTCTCTTCACAACTTGATTTCTGAGTAGCTTAGAAAATAACTGTGATAGATTGTCATAGCAACTAAAAAAATGACACGCTTGCATAGCCATTAGTTTCCATTTCTTAATTATCCTAAACAGTTTATGAGAGTTGGTAACCAGAGGAAAAAACTTTACATTTCATTTTTAAGCATTACTAGGTACAATACCTTTAAGAAGCATTACCCTTAATTTTGTATCAATATACAAAGATCAATACCAATGTGGCCAGATGTAATCTTAATTTTGTATCAATATACAAAGATCGATACCTGTGTAGCACAATACAATCTTAATTTTGCATCAATATACAAGGGTCAATACAATTGTGGCCAAATATAATCTTAATTTTGTATCAATATACAAAGATCAATACTGATGTAGTCCAATACAATCTTAATTTTGCATTAATATGCAATGATCAATACCAATTTAGCCAAATATAATATTAATTTTGTATCAATATACAAAAGGTATAAGGCCATATTCAACAATCTGTCCTTTTGTCTTGCTCTTTCCTATACTATGTCTATGTACCATTTTTTTCTCAAGTCTGTTTACTCCTACATAGGAGAGGAAGAAGGATACAGAAAAGAAAAAGAGAGAAGTCCCTGGGTCTATCCTCCAAAACCCATTTAACAAGACCATTTAACAGCTTGTAGTCTCTTTCCCTAAATAACAAACTTTTCTGTTATCCACCAAAAAACCAAAGCGGGAGTGGGGGGGGAACACCCTCCCCACCTTCTGGGGATGGAACATTATTCCCTTAAAATGACTTCCTGCTGCTTTGGGACATAGTAAATCTGTTTGGGGCCCAAATAAGAATGGAAAAGTGGTTAAAAATGTTAATAGAATCATTTGATGTTCAGTCCATTTGTGCTCAGCTATTTAGATGTCCTAAGAAGTTCATAGACAGAAGCTGATCTTCAGGGCTTTACTGAAGTTTTCGCTGGAGCAGTCTGTGGAGCTGAACGATCTTAGTGATTTTGAGTTGTTGTGGTTGTAGCCTTTTGAGGAAACAGCTATTGAGGAAGTCTGCAAGGCTGGATCGTCTGGCCCACTGGTCTTCTTTGGTGTCTAATCTGTTTTCTGCTGGAGTTTCCATTGTCCAGTTGTCCCTGAATTCCTTGAATGGATGCTTTAAATCTCCTGAAAGATAAGAACAGAGCCCTCCCTTAATCCTAACTCTGGGACAATTACCTTTTTTGGGAGGGGGGTGTCAGGTAATATTTTTCCTGGAGCCAATTTGGTTTTTTGACAATATATAAGGTATTACCTTTCAATCTGGATTAAAGAAGAAATTATTTTGATATTTTTGCGCTAAAAAAACCTTTAGTGTATATATCTTGAGATCTCAAAGGACAATTTATTTGAATTTCAGCATGCCTTTTGTAAGTAGCTTTTAAAATTAAATCCTTCCAAATCCTATGTGCCTGTCTCTGCATTCTAAGTATTGAGATCAAAGACATGTGGTTCCCAACTGATGGGATTAAAGATGTGCTCCACCACCCCTGGATTGAAGTTTTTCTCTGTTTAGAACTTGTTTTGTATCAGGCTGACCTTGAGCTCTGAGATCTGCCTGCTTCTGTCTCTAGTGTGTTGGGATTAAGGGTGTATTCTTCTGGAATGATGGGATTAAGGGTGTGCACCATCACCACCCTGTTCCTTGTAACTCTAGAATTTATAAGACAACTAACTCTATAGTGATCCTCCTGTCTCTGCTGGAGGTAAAGGCATGGGCTAACATCACACATTTCATGTATTTTACCTTAGCTCTAAGTTTTTTCAACTCTTGGAGGTTTGTAAAACCAGGTTGAACATCTGTAACCTTTAATTTATTTACAGTGATTTAAACCTGTTACCTGCTTTTTAATGCCAAACCATGGAGATATCCTATACCTCTACTAAAAAAACAAACAAAAAAAGAACTTTTAATCTGCTATCAAGTTTGTGTAATCTATGTGGCCACCTGCAGTCTAACATTCTAATCTGAAATTAAGACCATTTTCCTTTCATGCCAGTAAGGCAAGTATACCTTTGGTAAATTATAGTTTGAAAATTTTATATTGTATTTTTATTATATTTTTAAGCTTATTAACTTTTTTCTTAAAAATTATTATTTACTTCTAGAACATAGTTTCCTCCCTCCTCCCCTCGTGGCCCCTCCCTTCCTCTCTCCTTCCCTCCCTCCCTCCCTCCTTGTTCCTCTACTTGGTACTCTCCTTCTCCTCTGATGAGGTTGGCCCTAACATATCATACTCCCTCAGATCTTGCCTCATGTGAGGGCCAAGAGCTTCCATTGTACTGGAGCTTGATAAGGCACACCATCTAGGGTGTGGTGTTCCACTAACCTGCAGCAGATTCCAGGACTCACTGGTGGATAGAATTTTTCCTAGGATATATCCTATCTATTTGGGTGTGTGTGTTGTAGGATAGTTATCCTGTGATGTGTGGTTAATATCCATTTATAAGGGAATACATACCATGTTTGTCTTTCTGGGACTGCGTCAGCTCACTTAGGATGAGCTTTTCTAGTTCCATCCATTTTGTTTCGAATTGAATGATTTCCTCATTTCTGAGAGCTGTGTAGTATTCCATTGTGTAAATGTACCATAGTTTTTTTATCCATTCTTCAGTTGAAGGACATCTGGGTTGTTTCCAGTTTCTGGCTATTACAAATAAAGCTGCTATAAACATTGTTGTGGCAATGTCCTTGTGGTTTCGTTTTGAATCTTTTGGATATATGCCCAAGAGGAGTATGGCTGGGTCTTGATATATGCCCAATTTTCTAAGATATCTCCAGATTGATTTCCAAAGTGGTTGCACAATTTTTCAGTCCCACCAGCAATAGGGGAGTGTTCCCCTTTCTCCACATCGTCGCCAGCATGTGCTATTATTTAAGTTTTTGATCTTAGCCATTCTGACAGGTATGAGATGGAATCTCAGAGTTGTTTAAAGTTGCATTTCCCTGATGACCAAAGATGTTGAACATTTCCTCAAATGCCTCTCGGCCTTTGAGGAGATTCCTCTTCTGTGAAATCTCGGTTTAGCTCTCTACCCCATTTATTGATGGGGTTATTTGTTGTTTTTTTTTTGGTGTTTATTTTCTTCAGTTATTATATATTTTGGATATTAGCCCTCTGTCAAATGTTGGGTTGGTGAAGATCCTTTCCCAGTCTGTAGGCTGCCGTTTTGTTCTAAGTACAGTGTCCTTTGCCTTACAGAAGCTTTTCAATTTTATAAGGTCTCATTTATTGATTTTTTAGTGCCTGAGCTGTTGGTGTTCTATTTAGGAAGTTGCTAACCGTGCCAATGAGTTCAAGGCTTTTCCCCACTTTCTTTTCTATTAATGTTAGTGTGTCTAGATTTATGTTGAAGTTCTTGATCCACTTAGACTTAAGCTTTGTACAGGGTGATAAGTATGGATCTATTTGCATTCTTCTACATGTTGGCATCCAGTTAGACCAGCACCATTTATTGAAGATGCTTTCCTTTTTCCATAGTATATTTGTGGCTTCTTTATCAAAAATTAAGTGACCGTAGGTGTGTGGATTTATTTCTGGGTCTTCAATTAGATTCCATTGGTCAACTGGTCTGTTTCTATACCAGTACCATGCTGTTTTTATTACGATTGCCCTGTAGTACATCTTGAAATCTGGGATGGTGATACCTCCAGATGTTCTGTTATTGTACAGGATTGATTTAGCTATTCTGGGTCTTTTGTTATTCCATATGAAGTTGAGAATTTTTTTTTCTAGATCTGTAAAAAAATTGAGTTGGTATTTGGATAGGAATCACATTGAATCTGCATATTGCTTTTGGTAAGATGGCCATTTTTATTATGTTGATCTTACCTATCCATGAGCAAGGGAGATCTTTCCATCTTCTGATATCTTCTTCAATTTCTTTCTTCAGGGACTTGAAGTTCTTATCATACAGGTCTTTCACTTGGTTGGTTAGAGTTACCCCCAGGTATTTTATACTATTTGTGGCTATTGTGAAGGGTATTGATTCCCTTATTTCTTTCTCAGCCCATTTATCTTTTGTGTAAAGAAGGGCTACTGATTTTTTTGAATTGATTTTGTATCCGGCCACCTTGCTGAAGGAGTTTATCAGCTGTAGAAGTTCTCTGGTGGAATTTTTGGGGTCACTTATGTATACTATCATATCATCTGAAAATAGGGATACTTTGACTTCTTCCTTTCCAATTTATATCCCCTTGATCTCTTTTAGCTGTCTTATTGCTCTAGCTAAAACTTCAAGTACTATGTTGAAGAGATATGGAGAGAGTGGGAAGCCTTGCCTTGTCCCTGATTTTAGAGGAAATGCTTCAAGTTTCTCTCCACTTAGTTTGATGTTGGCTATTGGCTTGCTGTAAATTGCCTTTATTATTTTTAAATATGGTCCTTGTATGCCTGATCTCTCTAAGACTTTTAACATGAAAGGGTGTTGTATTTTGTCAAAAGCTTTTTCATCATCCAATGAGATGATCATGTGTTTTTTTTTTTCTTTCAGCTTGTTTATGTGGTGGATTATATTGATGGATTTTCTATTGTTGAACCACCCCTGCATCCCTGGGATGAAGCCTACTTGATCATGGTGTATGATACTTTTGATGTGATCTTGGATCCGGTTTGCAAGTATTTTATTAAGTATCTTTGCATCCATGTTCATAAAGGAAATTGGTCTGAAATTTTCTTTCTCCATTGTGAATTTGTGAGGTTTAGGTGTCAGGGTAACTGTGGTCTCATAGAATGTGTTTGGCAGTATTCCTTCTGTTTCTATGTTGTGGAAGAGTTTGAAGAATATTGGTGTTAGCTCTTCTTTGAATGTCTGGTAGAAATCTGTGCTGAAACCATCTGGGCCTGGGCTTTTTTTTTTTTGGAAGATTTCTAATGACTTCTTCTATTTCCTTAAGGATTATAGGACTGTTTAATTTGTTTACCTGTAATTGATTTAACCTTGGTAGGTGGAATCTATCAAGAAAATCGTCCATTTCATTTAGATTTTCCAATTTTGTGGAGTACAAGTGTTTGAAGTAGGACCTAACGATTTTTTGGATTTCCTCAATGTCTGTTGTTATTTCCCCCTTTTCATTTCTGATTTTGTTGATTTGGGTATTTTCCCTCTGCCTTTTAGTTAGTTTAGCTAAGGGCTTGTCTATTTTGTTGATCTTCTCAAAGAACCAGCTCTTGGTTTTGTCGATTCTTTGTATTGTTCTTTTTGTTTCTAAGTTGTTGATTTCAGCCCTGAGTTTGATAATTTCCTCTCGTCTGCTCCTCTTGGGAGTGTTTGCTTCTTTTTGTTCTAGTTCTTTCAGATGTGCTTTTAGGTGGCTAGTATAGGAACTCTCCAGTTTATTTTTGAAGGCACTTAGTGCTATAAATTTTCCTTTAGCACTGCTTCAATGTGTCCCATAAGTTTGGGTAGGTTGTGCCTTCATTTTCATTGAGTTCTAAGAAGACTTTAATTTCTTTTTTTTATTTCTTCCCTGACCCAGAGGTCATTGAGTAGAGAGTGGTTCAGTTTCCATGTTTTTGCAGGCTCTCTGTTGTTTTTGTTATTGTTGAAGCTTAGCTTTATTCCATGATAATTTGTTAAGTTACAGAGAGTAATTTTCCTGAATCTGTTGAGGCTTACTTTGTGACTAACTATATGGTCGATTTTGGAGAAGATTCCGTGAGGTGCCGAAAAGAAAGTATTCTTTTGTTTTGGGGTGAAATGTTCTGTAGATTTCAATTAGGTCCATTTGATTCATGACATCTGTGATGTTCATTATTTCTCTGTTTGGTGTCTGCATCGTTGATCTGTCCAGTGGTGAGAGTGGTGTGTTGAAGTCTCCCACTATTAATGTGTGAGGTTGTTGAGAGCGCGGTCTAAGTCCAAATCCCAACACCTCCTTCTCTGGGAAGGGAGTCGTGTGACCAGGTTGCGGCACTCACAACCCTACACAGTCAAATGGCAAATAATTGGCAATAGACAAGCAGAGTTAAATTATATATTATTTTTATTATTTAATTATATATTAGAATTTAATTATGTTACTATTATCTAACCTAAACGTTATATTAACTATGGCTCAGACTCTTCTTCTCTTATGTCTGCCTTATATTGAGTCACACATACACACCGCAATGCAAACAGGGCTATTAATATTATAACAACAATATAAATCCACCACATCTCTAATTATCCACAGCAAACATTTTATACGACCTGGCGAGAAGTCCTCGGGTGACTTGAGGTTCCTTCCAGCAGAGGAACGGGCTAACAGTACTGTGAATGGAACTGCGCCATCATCTGTCACTTGGTCATAGCTTATATACTATTCTTATGTCATACCCATTATATTCATTATAATATCTACTTAACACACTCCAAAATGGCTTCTTAAGATACTTAGGGGCTTCATGCCCTCTTATCTACACTCCTGTAGGCATGCACCAGAGACCTGCTTACAGACTCATTATATTTTTTTTTTTTTACCATGTTCTTGCACTGACCTTTTGTCATCAGATTGACCCAGGTGTTGTCTATTTGTGTCTTTTGTCAGCTGACCTTGGTGCTCAGGAAAACTCCCTGCCCTGGGGGTTGGCTGATCCTGAGATCCTGGTGTTTACCTCCAGATGGTGGGCAGATTCCTATAATAGATTGACTGGCTCTGGGAGAGGAGGGTGGCTGCCCCTCTCCTCAACTGCTTGTGACCCAATTGGACCAATATAGAGGGGATTGAAGTGGGGAGAGGACTTGCCTCTGAGGACCTGGGAGCTGGCAGGTCTCCTCAGAAAGGCAGGTAGAGCTGTAGTTTGGTCTGTGCTCTCCTCTCACTGACCTAGTCATTCTGGTTCCCCAACTAGGCTGACCATGCAGGCAGGGAGCTCCACCCACAATGGGTGCTGGCCTCAGTGCGCCTGTTGCTGACTGCCTCAGATGCTTGGGTGCTAGGGTGAGTGACCCACCCATCCCACTATTTGTGGAGAACACACAGTCACCGGCTCTGTTTGCAGTCAGTCTTGGCTCCTAATTGCTTTGCTGTGCCTGGGTTAGGTCTCTATCTCTCTGCTACAGTGCACACTGTGCCGCCATGTTGGAAACTCTGAAAAAAAAAATCTCAGTTACCTTTGCTCTTGTGGTGCGGCTGTTTTTCCCTCTTGGGTATACAGGTCCCCGTGCAGGCTGGATATCAGGCAGACAGGCGGGGGCTGCTGGTCTGTGGCTTGAGCCGTGGGCTGGATCCGCTCCTGGGCTAGATCTCCTCTAGCTGGAACTCCTCTCCAGATCGGTGACAGAGCTGCCATTTTTCTAACATATACAGAGATTTAGTTAAATGCTTTCTGATTGAACTGATTTTACTTGATAGGCTCTGTATGGCTTAGTGGAGGTTATGACTTTTCTCATTTATCAACATTGCTTTTGAGATACTTTTGTGGAAGGTAAGTTGTTTATTTCATGATAAATTTCAAACTTTTATACTTAACATGACAGATGAAAGAAAAGAATAATTTTCATAAATACTTTCTAATAATGAATGATTTCAAAGTGCTTTTCAAGTACAAGGTAGTATATTGCATGTTGTGAAATAATACTCAGGATAATTGAAGTGGCATACAATTACCCAGTGCACAGCAAAACAAAGTGGAGTTAAATTTTAAGACATCAGCTACATTCTCCACCTTTCTCTTTGAATAGCAATTGAGCATTTAAGCATTTTATAGATTTTAAATAACACATTCCTATAGTTATTGATTTTAAAGATACATAGTTGCTCATTAGGTTAGACTTTGAATAACTGCTGCTTTCAGTTTAGAACCATATAGATTCTTAAGCTTTATTCTTCAATAGTGAAAACATTTTAAGTTTGTTCTGGAATAAAGGCATGCCTATCAAATCATTTTCTTTCATGTTTTTGCAAATGGATTAAATTAGATGAAATTTTGTATTTATATTATTTGTATTTTATATCAACGATGTCAATCTTGGATTTACTTCAATAAATACAAAGCTATTGTCAAACATAAGCAAATAATCCATACTAAGATAATTTATTAATATCCTGAAAAAAAAGAAAATTGTAGTAACTCCTTGTGTGAAAATGTTGGCATAGGAAAGTAAATGTTTAGTCATAGTTGTAAAAATAATTGGATAATTTTTGAAAATTAAATTTTCCTGAATGAATTATAGCATATTTGATTTGTACAATCAATATTCTCATTTTCACATGGAAATCCTTAATTTATTTTAAAATGAAGAATATGATTTTTATAGGAAATTTATCTAAAAGCTCACTTGAAAGAAAACAGATGTACATTCTAACTAATATTACTGAATAGAATAAAATTATCAGATTAGATACTTCTTCTAATTCCTAATGGTCACACAACAATTTAATCACAAAAAAGAACATTTTTGAATTAGTACTTCAGCTAAAAGGAATATTTTCTGTACTTTCTTTTATTTTTGTATTATTTTAAGTATGTAATACAATTACAACATTTCTTCTTTCTCTGTTTCTTCCTTCATGCACATCCCATATATATATGCATGAAAATATATGTACATATGTGTATGTATATGTGTGTGCGCATATGTATTTGTATGTTTCTGTATATGATGTAATGATGTATTTGTATAAGTACATGTGCATATATATTTGTAGTATATATTCCTAAATATAACCTCTTCCATCAATATAATGTTGCTTGTACATGTATTTTCAAGTGTAACTTTTTAGGACTAGACAACCATTTGGCTTCCTCTTCATTGTGGAACACCACCTCTCCTGCTTCCAGTTTTATTCGGTTGCCTTTAGTTGTTTGTGTACAGTTGAGACCTCATGGGCTTTTCTGAACAACCACTGTTGGGAATCCTTGTTTTTATGTTGTTTTCTTATTTGTTAGATTTTATATTTTTCTCCACTTTGTGAATTGTGTACTATTTAGTGAATTCTGAATTTAACTGTACCTCTGATATTAGCTCGGTTTCTTACTGTACCTGTGCAAGCATGTAGAATATGCCATACTAATTTGTTTATATAGCTTTTTTTGAACCTACAGAGTACCAGGTTGAGAAAATAAAAATAAAAATAATACTGCATTTGAATGAAGTAAATCAATTTATGTTAGTTAACAAATAACCTCAATAAAAAACTTGTCCAACTCAAATGAGGCTTAGAATGAATACACGTAGGGGAGAAGACCAGAAGGAAATACTTAATAAACTCTCAGATAGGGATTAGGTGAATGTTTCCCATTTCTGTAGATGATAAAAAGAGCTTCATTGTTTTCATGTGAGACATATCTTCATTTTATTTTTCTGTTGATTTCACTGTCATTATCAACTGCCAAGGTAATCTATACTTTGCCTCAACAATTCTGCCTCGAGATTTTTAATAATCATGTCTTGTGCAAGAAAATGTCTTAACTACATTATCATACTTATTTCTCTAGTTATTACACTGATACACCTGTATAACTATTTTATGAGCAAAAGGATATTACCTCATAGCAACAGACACTTAGTATCAGTATGTTGACTGATTATGAGTCTACACAATAATTCAGGTCAGTTTTCAAAGAAATCATCCATTTAACAAGGTCTGATAGCAGCATTAGTAAATGAGTTTGATCATACAAATATGTAGACTATCTTTGATGGACATTTTACATTTATAGGACAAAACAACAACAGAAGCATTTTTACTAATGCTTTTTTTTTACTCTGTTGTAGGTTTTAATGCATGCATTGCAATACCAAACATGGGTTGAGTTCTCAGCTGTCAAACTAACCTTAAATCATATAGAAAACTAGCTTGTTTTAAAGTGATTGTAGGCATGTCTTTCCTGGTATGCCTACAGTCTAACAGAGTCCACAATTAAATAAGAACATTGCCAAAACTTCCACACCAGCAAATTATATTGGTTCCCCACCAGCAATTAATACATTCGTATTAATAATTATTGCCAGGGAGAAATGGATTTGAGTCTTTCAACTTTAACATGTTGTGTATTCAGTAACAAAGAATTACTATCGTTCTCTAGCATGCAGCCAACAACAGTGACGACAGCATATATGTTGTGTGTGTTTTAAGGGTTGTTATAGCCTCCCAGCATTAAGATTTTCACCTAATTATCTTCTTATTTGTCTTGATAGACTAGATAAGTTACACTAACGTTAAAAACGATCCACCCTAAACAAGTGAAAATTGTTGTTAAGCCTCAGCAGCCTAGGGTATGCCAGAAAAAAAATGAGAAGAAAGCAATAGAAATGTCCAATATATGATAAAAGATCTCATAACAGTAGTTCAGTTATAAAAATGCCTTCAGGGACAGCAACATGTATAGGTAGAGTTAAACTGTCCTATCCAACTGTTGCTGGCTGATTACTGAAAGGTCCTCATGCTGGGTGAGAAATATCAACATCCCAGAAAATTACTTCCACCAATAATACATGACTGTCTTCATTCGTGGCTACCCTAGGTGAAACTATCTGAAGGCTGTTGCCTTCAGAGAATGTGTCCTAGCTAAGCATCTAACATCAGGATATTTCCCACAGAAGAAAAATGTACATAGATAATTTCTATAAGAATAATGGTTCACCTCTAGGTCCAGCTGAATGTTATCTATTTACATTTCTATCCACCAATGATCACTACCTCTTGTGTTTTTGGGAGTTACAAAGGTACACAATACCCTAGCAGCAGATAAATTTCAAGTATATGTTCTCACTAGAAGAGTTCTAAGAAATCCAAGCTTTAACATGGAACATACAGTTATTATGTATGGTGCTGACTTGTAAGAAGCCTTGGTTATATCATCAGAGGATTGGGTAGGCAGATTTACTCCCCAGAGTTCTTCTTTCTCCATAGCAATGAGTGTAATGATTTATCTTAGCACTTCACTCTAGTCTATGCTTTTGGTGAATATTTGTTCAGGCTTTAAAGCCTTCAAGTAAAATCTGGCATATTTGTTTTGGGTTATCTGGACAGGGCTTTTTGTCTACTTTTTCTCTTTCTTATCCCTTCTTGATTAGTTCATTATTCTTATATTTCCAATTTTCATGTTAAACACTGTAGAATGAATTAATTAAATTATTAATCTGTATTTAGGTTATATTTAATTGGTCAGAGGTGTTAATCCTTAACCAACCATGCAGACACCTGATGGATTTTAACAAGCCTTGGCCTCAATTGAACAATCTTGGCCCATCTAAGTTAGTTCTTAATTCTAGTCCCCAAATATGACCCCATATATACACACATCTGCTGGGCTGTTATTCTCCATGCTATGCCGATGTTCCAGGCCACATGGAATGATCTTCTATTCTCTAACCCGTGGCATGTGTCCTCCTTTCTCCTCTTGCTACTTCTCTTCTTCTTCTCTTGGAGGCACCTATGTAGCCAATAAGATTTTATTGTCTTATATATGTCTTAGCCAGTTTGAGCTGTTCCCACATAATGGAATCAGGAAATATAAGATACCTGTTTGTTCTTTTGTTTGTAGCCAAGATCTGTAGGAGGCAGAGACAGAATGGCAAAATTCTTCTTATTTATTGCTTTACAATTTAGTCTGTGAGACATGCTTGGCCAGAAGGTTGAAGATGATGTTCCAATGGTATTTAGAGATATTTGGGACTGTCTAGGCAGCAAAATGTCATTTTTCTTTTTGGAAACTGTCCTGTCTTTGTAAAATCAGGCCATCGACTTACCTGCATTTACGGTCTGATCTATTGTTGGACTATATATAGTCTGTTGAGAGAGCAGGGGCATTTTGCTCAGTAGGAATTATCTCCTGATGGAGATTTTTGATGTTCATTATCTCCTTCCAAATCAAATGGGACCTGTCAGGAGCTGACTGTCTTAAGTCAAACAATTCTTATCAACAAAAACATCTTTAAGTGCCATTTTTTGTATGCCTCTGAGGGTTTTAAAGACATTGATAGATTTATTTATAAATCTATCATCTATCTCTCATTCTGTCACCTATGTATATTATGTATGAACAGACAAACTGTATACTATTAACCATTTACTATCTGTTTAACCTAGTAAGCTTATTTTGTGATAAACTAAGACTAGTATTTGACATGACCAAGAGCTTGACTTGCCAGCCATCAACCTGTATTAACCCAGACTCTGAAATAGATTGTAATAGCAACCCATAAAAGGATTGGTATTAAATCTGTACTTTTAAATGAGTTTTAAGGGCACAATACCTTATATAAGAGTTTAAATATACATAATTTGTGTCAAAATATAAAATTATATACCAATGAATAAAAAATAATCCCTATTTTTATATCAATATCTAGAATTCTATACCAATGTGTCAAAACATTACCTATTTTGAGAAGAGCAATAGCTCTAAGTTTCAGAACAGACTCAATAATCTACCCTTATATCTTATCATTTCTATATTATGCACCCACATCCTATCTCTTTTTTCCAAGTCTTTTCCCCCTATATAAGAGAGAAAAAAAGAAGTCCCTGAGTCTAATCTCCTATACCTTGCTTAACAAGACCATTTAACAACTTGTAAACAATCCCCCTAAATGACATCTATAATCCATCAAGTGACCAAAGAATCACCCACAATACCTTTTGGGAATGGGATGTTGCTCTCTTAAAATTGCTTCCTGCTGATTTGGGACACAGGAAACCTGTTTAGGGGCCCAAACAAAATGGAAAATTGGTTAAGCAAGTTAAAGTAACATTTGTACTCCATTTTGATTAGATTACTTGGTTTGTTGGTGTTTAGTTTCTTGAGTTCTTTATGAATTTTAGACATTAGTCCTCTGTCGTATGTGGAGTTGGTGAAGATCTTTTTCCAATATGTAGGCTGCCATTTTGTTTGAATGACAGTGTTCTTTGCTTTACAGAAGGTTTTCAGTTTCTTAAAGTCCCATTTATTGATTGTTGATCTTAGATCCTAGGCTATTGATATTCTGTTCAAGAAGTTGTCACCTGTGCCAATGAGCTCAAAGCTTTTCCCCACTTTCTCTTCTATTAGATTTAGTGTGTCCATTCTTCTCTTCATGTCTTTGATCCATATCTTAAGATTTGTGCGAGGTGATAAATATGGGTCTATTTGTATCTTCATCATTTTATTTTTACCAGAAGCTCCAATTTTTCATACTAGAAAAACACTCCAGCACAGGTATAATCTATTCTTCTGTCACTCTCCACCGCATAAAAGGACAAACTTCCATCTCATCATTGTCTTATACATTTTTTATGCTTAATCAAAAATTTTAATGTAGGAAAATTTTCTTACAACTCTATTTCCCATTGTTATCCCTGTCTTAATTAGTTAATCTTCTTCTAGACAGATGACTCAGCCTCAGTTGCATATATGTCTTATTATCACTAATTGCAGACATATGATTGCCATCACAAGAAGGATGTACACCATCCTATGCCAAATGATGAAGAGTCATGTGATTCACCCTTTGTACACTCAATTTTTAGATATCTCAGGCATAGATCTTATCATACACCACTGGCCATTTCGCTGCTACATTCAAACCTATCTTTAGTTTTGGGGAAAGACAAAGAAGGTTATCTTCACCCCGATACAGTTTTTACAAAGCAAAGAAAGAATTTCATACAAATCTACTTTTAAGAAACAATGAGTTTTTGGGGGTTGCTTACAGAAACACAGGTAAAGGGTTATTTATAAGGACATGGAGACACAAAGGCAACTGATTACACAAAAAAGATGAGTGAAGGATGCTTGACTAAAGAGTCTCCTTCTCTCTAAGTCTCAACTTTCAACAACAACAACAATGAAAAGACCATGTACATCTGGGAACATGACAAGAAGAAATGTTGACTGGAATTTCCGATGAATGTATAATGATCATCCCACTTTGTTCTATGAAAAAGATGTTCTAGGCTTATTAACATTTTCACAAATATAGCTATCTCTGTTTCCTTACTACAACAACAGGTCAAAATTTCTGAAGGTCATTGTAGCAACTATATTTGATAGTTGCTATATAGTTATATAAACTCTGTGTTTATATATCAAATGCTAATATCTCTAATACAATATTGCATTAAATCAAGTGTCTTGTATTTCCATTTCATATGTGAAACGGGTAAAACATTATAGGTAATGAATGAACTAAAGGTAATTACCAAAAATAATCTTCATCTTCTCGTAATCAAAACTAACATTTTGTCTGTCCCCTTTTCACAGAAGCGTATTTTAAGAAGATTATATATGTATATATTAACAGTGTTTTGAACTACTTTACAACACTTAAAATGCTTCACATTTTTCTACTCTCCATAGCTGGTTATCTTAATTTTAGTTTTCTGTTTCCCAGATTTCTGAATTCTAATGGTATAGTTTTATCTATATCTAAATAGTAGTAATAACAAATTACAAAAGAAGATATCTAGCATAGTTTTTAATTTGACATAGATATGCCTTTCGAATTTATTTTGACTTATTCTTTTATTCATATTTTATACTGATGAAAGTTAGACACTTCACTGTTATTTAACAATGACAAAATTTTAATTATAGTGCTAACAATTGATATTGTCACAAAAGTTTATGCACAGTTTGCAGGTAAAACAATGAGATGGAGTGCTTAAGAAATTGGATAACACACTTTTTGTATGTTGAATGAATGTCTGAAGAAGAATTTCTGTTCACTGGCCTTAAAAGTTTATACTTTATCTGATAACCTTGAATTTCAACTAAGAATCTCACTGTATTTCCATAAAGAATTTCTCAACAGAAGTATCCAAAATTTTGACCATGATTTTCATATCTAAAATTCTTTTGGAATTGAATCTGTGTTCTATGTTAAACACATGATTGTTCTTGTTCTGTTGAGGATAAAATCCTTCCCTTTGTGCTATGTGTCTGTGGTATTAAAGATTTATTTGTCTGACAATTCTGCTGGATTATCTATATTATTTCTGTTGCACTTTCTCTTCTCTCCTGTCCTTCATTCCCTTCTTTCCTTGCAACTGTCACCTTGGGAATTTCCTACTGAAGAATTTGTTAAAAGTATCCAATTTTGAAAAGTTCATTTCCTATACTCAATTGTTTTCTAGACCTCCACACTTGTTAAATTACAACTTTAGGAGAATGGACTGGTCAATATTATATCAGCATGTATGAAACCTAATATGGGTTACTCTAATTCCAAAGAAGTCTTAGCATAGCCTCTAACACGGATTTTATTTTCTCTGGGTTCAAGCCTATGACATTATGGAAAAATATTAGATGAGTATATAAAATAATGTTTAGCATTTTGTTTTGGAATAAAACCAAAACCTCCCTCTATCTTCCTTTATTTTATTTACTTTTTTATTTCTTAGATGAGTTTCCACTTGATAATCCTATCTCATTTGTATCTTATTTCAATTGGGAGCTGTATGTTATCCTCCGTCATCTTTAATCATGTACTACCCATCCTGAGAAGTTCAAATGCTGTCAAAAGATATACTTATACTTCTGGCACTTGCCCTGAAATGGAGTTGTCGCATTCCATTGCTATCATTTATGTATGTAACATTGCCACCATTGGAGGCCATATTTTATTTTTAACTAGATAGCAATTAATTGCAAAATCTAAGTGAATGCTTGAGGAAAAAATTATTAAAAAGATTTATCTGAAATATTAGGACCGTATGCTATAGAGCAATTATTAGAACAAGAGTGGAATTTGAGAAGTTTGTGAAATGATATTGGTGGGTCAAAATTTAACTTTAGTTAGTAATTTAGAGCTCAGTAAATGTATATTTTATTAATGATATGCATTACTAATTAATTAACTATACTAGTTAACAAAGATACATTGGTTGCTGAATCAATGCCTTACCTTCAAATATCATTTGAGCATTTGAAGACAAAGACAAGTAAGTGTACAATCTCAGCCCTTTGTGATGCCTCCATATACAATAGTTTATGAAAAATTGAAGATAGATTTTGTGCAATCTTGGACACTAATAAACTTTTCTATGTAATCATCCAAACAGCCTATGTTTCTGTAATTACAACTAAGATTGCTATAAATCATAAATCTGTGTCACAAAGAAAATAACACATGAAGGTATAGCATTTAGATGGAATCATATATGTTAGGAAATGGCAAGGAACTGTGTATTGTTATAAAAAAAACGAGAGATGTTTGCAAGGGATGCAATAGGAACTGGATCTAAACTGTGATGAGCTGAGCAACGGTAATACCAATGCACATTCATAAGCGTTTGAAAAAAAGACCAGTAGGCTTTTTAGTTTTTCGGTTGCTGTAGTTTATCCTTTTGTATAACAAAGAGTCAAAGATGATTTAAGGCTATGAACTCCAAGTTTGGAAATATTAGGCAGTTTCAAGTTGCGATGGTGAAATTACCTGATAAAATAAATTTATGAAGAGTAAATGTTTACTTTGACTTACTATTTCAGATGTTCCAGACCATGGTCATTAGGTTCTCTGGGCCTATGGGAAGGCAGAATATTATGGTGAGTGATGAATTACAGAGCCAAGGTATTCATGTAATAGTGTCCGGGGAGCAATAATTAAGGAACATATACTCCAGGTCTAATATCCCTGTCAAGGCCGTGCTCCTAGTGGCCTCATTTGCTTTTATCAGGCCCCATCCATTTCCTACAGATTCCTTGAGCCTTAGGTGTGAGACTAGTTTGTTCATATATTCATAAAGTAACAAAAAAATAATGAGCAGGCTACACATGCAATAAAAATGAAGATGACAAGAAATTAAAAGAGTTTTATATAGTGGTGTTGGAGTTGGAGGATAAAAAGGAGGGAAAACATTGCAGTGATAATATTAAAAATAAAAAGTAATGTGTCTGTAAGTGTGTGTGTGGGAGTGAGTGTGAGTGAGAGTGTGTGTTTGAGTGTGTGTGAGAGAGTATGTGTGTAAGTCATTATTTGGGGCACAAAGCACTCTTACCAAACACAATAAAAGTGAAATAATTTATTATATTTCATGTAATCACAGAAGAATGAAACTAGATATTAAGATCAACAGAAAATGTGAACTATTCTCAGAGATGAAAGAACAAACCATAAAATGATAAATACATCTAATAAATCAGATGGAAAATAAAGTATTCCTAGAATTCAAGGAAGTTGAAGCCACAACCTACTAGAATCTGTAGGATATAATGAGATGGTGTTATGTGGGAAATTTAGAGCTATAAATGCCTGCATCAAAATTCAGAGCATCCCAATACCTAACTCAATTAGCTAGTGAAATGAACATAACATTCTCAACAGGTGAGCCATAAATGTCCAATAATCATCAGAGAATATACTTACTATCCTTAGCAATACATTAAATGCAAATTAAAGAAACAGTGAACTACCTCAGTTTAAATAACTATCATTAAGACAACAAGGAGCAACAAATGCTGGTAAAATTGTAGGGGAAAGAGAGCACTAATATACTGCTAGTGAGAAAATAAACTCCTGCAGCCACTCTGGAAATCAATATTAACAAATACCAGACAACTGAGGCTAGAAGTAGCATATGGCTCATCTATGTTACTCCTGGGTATGTACCTGGCAGAATATCAGTCAATAAGAGTTATTTGTACATGTTTTTTACAACACTAACAATATACAAGTAAAGGAGTCAGCCTAGGTGCCCATCAAGAGATGAACTAATAAACAACATGTGACTTATATACAAAGAGTGTTATTCAGTCATAAAGAATTGAATTATGCTGCTTGCTAGAAAGTGAATGTGATTGGAGATCATATTAAATGACATAAGCTAGACACAGAAAGACAGTGCACATTGTCTGCCATTTGTGGATCCTAGATGGCACATAGATGCACAAAAACCCATAAATACATATGAGGTGAAAGCAGATTTGTGGCTGAAGAAAAAATAGAAAGAAAGAGGACTAAATATGGGGAAGAGGTAAGTAAGAGGCTGACTATGGTCAAAATGCATAGTACAACTGAAGTAAATCAGGTTCATAAATTCCCATCATTGTGTACAAAGAACATAGTGTGAAAGTACTTTGCATAAAATATCAAGATTGTTTATTTGTTGCTTTTTACACATATTACCTTATATTTATGCATGCATGCTCATGTGTATTCACATACAAAAGCATGTGGAGGTCATAGGATTCCTTTCTCTCTTTCCACTCTGTGTGTCTCTAATATTGAACTCAGGACATTAGGCTTGGCAGCAAGGGCATTTGTCTGCTGAGCCAACCTAATGGTCAAAGCTGTAGGCCTTGAAAACTCATTATCACTGAAAGATGAAAATATAGAAATGAAGAGGCAAGCATAAAAACATTTCAGGAATCTGTGTTAGAAATTGTGTTTTTCAAAATGAGATAATAAATCAAAATACTGATTAGATTGCAGCTATTTTGGAGGATGAAACAGTCAAGGATAATTACCATATTTCTGATTTAGCAATAAAAAACCACATGCTGTTTTATCATGAGAATATGGGAGGACATTCAGTAGGAAAATGTGAATGTGAGAGGAGATAAGGTAAATTTTATAAATTCTGAGTTTTAGGTACCTGTGTAAGGTCCTTACGTCTTATGTGTTAGGGTATACTAGATATCAGGAACATTTTAACATGAAATGTGCTGGTAAGTTGGAAGAATATAGAAAATACTGATTACTACAGTAGAATCGAAGGAACATCAATTTCAAAGTGAATAAAGAGGACAATATAGAGAGGAAAGAGAGAATATGGGTATAGAAGGAGAAAGTTCCCAGTGCGTGAAAGGGAGAATTGTGTATACCACTGATGGCATGTTAATATCTATGATAATTTTTGTGATCGAGCCTAAAAACATGATGCAGAAGTGTGTTATTGACATCTAGAGAGAGAAAGCTATAAATGGGCCAATATACTGCCAAATACTCTACAGTTCTTGGAAAATACAACAAGGAATTATACAGTCAAAATATCAACAGGACCAATGGTCAAAATCCCTGACACATAAAATACCATTAAATAATTTTGAGAGAGCTACATAGATGTCATCTGAAAACAAACAAATGACATGATTTTAAAGGAGAAATAAAGGAAGGATTAGGAAAAGCTTATATTAAAAAGTAATCATTAAAGGAAATAAATTTAAATAGATTAGTTATTTGGCACGTGGTTTAGCTGTGAAGGGGTCATTAGAAAACTGAAAAAAGAAAGGCTTTACCCGAATATTCCTTATGGAAGAGGAAAGATAAAGAAAACATAGCAGCAGGTGGAAAATTAAATCAAAGTAAGACTTTGAACATTCAAATGATAGAAACATCTAAGGGATCAAGGATAACTGAAATAAGACACAGGGTAGGCGATATGAAGTACAATGGATTCAAGTGGTAAATAAGCAACTGATAAACAAAACCATGAAAGAGAGGAGAGTATACCTAAAGGGCTGATGAGAGACCATTTCTACTAAGGAAAGAATGATGGTAATGTCAGCCATCACAGACCAGTGTGAAGTCAGTTGGGTTGCTTTCTGAGCGTGATAACTTTAGAAGCAAACTGTCAACTGAAAAGAGTGATTTAGATGATGAAAATCAAAACTGATTAAGAGAGAAGGATTTCCAGTATTCTTCATCCACAAAGGTGGAAGTCTTTGACTAGAGAAACACATTTTACTTCATAGTATAATGATAAAGTTGCCAAAGAATAAAGAATATTCTAAGAGCACATGCTCTTACAATTTTTAATCATCTATTCTTTAACATCTGTGCATAATATCTGCTATATTTATATGTCCTTCCCCTTCTAAAACTCTCCTTTCATCTGTTATCTTATCTGATTGCTAGCCTTTCTCCCCAGATCTAATGACTATACATACTACTTGAAGGGAAAAATGGGAAAATGAAGTGAAATTACTTCCACGAATATAAGTTTAACAAATCATAGTTTATAGCAAAATTTCTGGAGGCAGGTGAATACTCACCATCCTTATATATTTTCATTAATATTTCCATTAAATTTCAGTATTAGGTGATCATTCCCATTCATAAGCAATCCCAAATAAGCCTAAAATATGATCCTCAGAATAGGTTTTAACATACCACCTTTTTATCTGCAAACAATGTTTTAATATTTAAATAATAATAAGATCATTCATTTATGGAGCCCACAGGCCTCTGTTGTGAAAACACACAGACTGTTTGTGGTACCCTTCACAGGCACTAGATTTGAGCTGTTTACAACATAATATAAATTCTCTTCTGCAACACATGATAAAGGAAAATTAAAAAAATCTATATTGTTTGTAAGGCTTCTGGCATCCCTAAGCCTCATGATTTATTAACTGGCTAAATAATCTCTTATCATTATTATTTGTTTTGTGGACAACCCCTCATCCATACTCCACACTGTGTCTAATTTTTTTTGGTGATGCCTCTGTGTCCATGCATTTGCCCTCAGCTTCTTTTGTGAATTCTTTTGTAAGATAATGATAGCATTTCAAATTCAGTACCACTAACCACAACACATGCCACAGAATACAAATGTGTATAAGGTGGTGGTTTCATTATCTTTGGGTCAGTAGAATTTCAAGAGCTTCGAAATTACCTCTATCAGTGATGAAGTGTCAGCTTAGTTTTAATAAATCTTTAGAAACAGGCACAAGTTTCTTCTAGGACATCTCCCTATTTCCAGAAATACATCATTCAGTTGCCAAATCTACTATCAGTGTCTCACTAAAGATTTCTCACTATTAAATGGAAGGCTTCATATACTCCTGGTGTATGCAATTGCTTTTTGATCACTTAAAATATGATTTACCCAAAGTACCTTCAGAAGCAGGCCACATTTATGTGCCTCATTCCAAAGGAGATAAAGAGAATTTGGAATAAGCAAAAACAGAATCAAGAACATACAAATGCACCTATCTTAACAGCACATATGAGACCTCAGAATTTCAGCACCTGTTCAATTTCCATTATGAAATATGGGCACAATTAAAACCCATACATTTGGCAAGGTGACCTGTTCAGGATGAATTAAAGTTGACATGTAGTGAATTCAGCCAACTAATAAGTATAATGTAAAATTCCTCATAATGTGTAGGCAAATTTAGATGGTTCCCTTTTAATTTCCAATAAACTTGACCATATGTTCCCTTGTAGAAATGCTAAATTACAGAGCTTACTGCTGCTTTTCTTTTTGGTAAATTTCTATTACTATTTAAAGTTGATGACACTTCTTTCTTTATGATGAACTATTCACAATTCTTAAAAGATAATGTGGTATTTAAAAGACAGAATAACTTCTTTGTCTATTAGAAAATAGCTTTTGAAAGAGTCATAAGCTCCCTAGGATACACATCTCATCCCATAAATATTTTCCATGTGACTGCTCCCAATTGCATACCAATTCATAAAGATGTTTTCCCAATATTCTGAATCCAAAGCAATGTGCTCATGATGGAAGCCTCCTTCTTGTTTTCTCTTCTTTCTTTCTTTTTTTTTTTTTGATTGTTTGTTTTTGTTCTTGGTTTAGATTCAGAGAATGAAGTTTGTTTAAAACTTCTCATGGTTCTGGGCAGCCATAGACTTCTACTCCAGATCACAGCACTGTATAACTTCAGGGACAAAAATCCCAATGGGAAAGCTGCACTGGCACACTAGTAGTATGAATGTTATAAATATAATGAAGTCCTCTCTAAGGCTTGCTTCATGAGTTGGATCCTATAACTGACACTGTTAAAATAGCCAACAACTTGTGGCTAGGAAGGTTATCAGCCCTTGAGGAAAGTGTAATACTAGAATTCTGCTAATGAACATACAATTGAAATATTATTTATGACTTATTGCTATACACAGATAAGTACATCTCTCAACCCTCTTCAAAGAAATATTTTCTTGAACAACATGACAGTTACCACAGAGACCTGCAACTGGTCAATCAGCAAACCATAGGAAGCTATGGAACACTCAACCCTAATTTCCATATCATAGTCCCGTCTCCACATCTCAGTGGTCTACAAGGAAAATAAGGCACAAAGGTCTAAAGAGTCGAAGTTGTTCTATAACATCAAAAAAAAAAATACTGTTTTCTTGACAAGCAAAGCAGATATGCATAAAAACTCAAATCATTTTTGCCACTATGCACAAAGCTTACCTAAGCTCTAGCCAGGCAGTATCCCAGAATGGAGAGAGAAAATGCATAAAATTTCTACCACTAGCTGAGGAGCAATTGGCATTTGATAGCTTCTATGAGGCATCAGTTCTTTAATAAAAAAAAAAAATGGTCTGACCCTGTTAGGTTGCTCCCACTCCATTGCTGATCTTACCACTAAGAGTTTTTCAGGAACACAAACTGGAGTTGATGGGTTAAAAAAAAAAAAAAAACCAGGAAACCTGAAGTTGGGTGTGTAGAGAGCTGAGAGTAGAAAGAGTCTGGAATGGACTGGAGTGAAGTATACATATGATGAAAGTACAGTGTGTGAAAGTCTCAGAGATTTGATCAAGGTGTTATTGCTGACGGGAATGCAGACTTGTACAACCACTATGGAAATCAGTCTCATGATATATTAGAAAATTTGGAATAGCTCTACCTCAACACCCAGCCATACCACTTCTGGGTATACATCCAAATGATTCCTCACCAAACCACATGAAAGTTTCCTCATCTATGTTCATAGCAGCATTATTTGTAGTAGCTAGAAACTGGAAACAACCCAGATGTCCCTGAATCAAGGAATGGAGAAAAAAAAAAAAAAACTGTGGTGCATCTACACAATGGAATAATGGAATGGAATTTGAATATGTATTCAAATCAGCCATCAGAAACAAGGAAATCCTGCAATTGGCAGCCAAATGGAGGGAACAAGAAGCTCATCCTGAGTGAGCTAACCCAGACTGAGAAGGATGCACATGGCATCTATTCACTTATAGTCAGATTTTAGCCATATAGTACAGGATAACTATACTACAGCCAATGCACCAAAGTGAACAGGAACATAGACTTTATTACCTGTCAATGAAACACTTTGTCCTAGTGGTGCTGCCTTGTAGGCCCCCAGTGTATGAGGAGGCTCTTGGCCCTCATATAACTGCTGAACTGGGGTGGAGGACTGATAGGTAGGGACACTCCACTCCAGAGGGTGGGTTGGAAGGGATAGGGGATAGAGGGTGGGAGGGTGGGACTGGAAGAGGTGGAAAGAGGGCACTATGATGGAGATGTAACCTGAAGTAATAAATAAACATTTATTTTTAAAAAAGTGGCAGAGAGGCTGGAAAGATGTCAGAGCAGTTACTTCAAGTACTGCTCTTCCAAAGGACTCACTTTTTGCTCCCAGCATGTACAAATGGAGTCTCCTCACCACTTGTAACTTCAGGTCACTGGGATCTGCTGCCTTTTTCTGGCCTCTGTGAGCACTTTCACTAAAGTATGCATACTCACACATCTTCACATATAATTGAAAATAAAATGAAATCTCATAAACAAACAATATGAAGATTGCATCCCATACCAATTCCCACAGTGACTGCAATATGGGTTTGGTTTTCTCCCCTTCTTTCTTTAAGTTTATACTTTCCTCAGAAGCATTGCCTGAGGACACACTTATTTATTCATTTTTGTTTCTTTCCCTTTTATTTAAACATTTAATCCTCATTATTTGTTTTGCCTTATTCTCTTTTAGACAATTCTTTTTGCATAAGCCAATAATATTATTTATGTCTATTATTTGATTAAATGTTAAACAGGCATATTTTAGGAGCTAGAATATGTCTCAGTAGATAAAAATGCTTATTTAGGAAGCTGGCTGATTTAAGTTCAAACTCCCAAAACTCCTATATCTTTCACATAAAAGTGAAAGATCAGAATAGCCACCTCAAAATTTTTGTCTGACATTCACAAATGCACCATTGCAGTATACTCTTACACATAGGGCAAAAATAAGTAAAGAAATTTAAATATATATATATATATATACACACACACATTTATATATAATGCCATTGTGAATTTACTCTTTTACTATTTATTCATTAGATATAAATACACCAATTTTAAAATCTACTTATGTCATCTTTCACTCTGTTTGGTTTTCCTCACATTTTTTTATTCCTTTCTATTATGTTGCTTTATGAATGATTTTCTTGCTATTGCTCAATTTGTGAGCTCTTACTTCTGATCTGGATTGAGAGTCATATTACATTACAATGTCTTTATTGCTGAAATTTAATTTCTCAAACTTTGAGAGATTTGTGTTAGTATAACGCATCTTTCTGTGGTAAGTAGCTGCATTTGGTATTATTTGCACTATATATAACTGAATTTTTATTAATTATTTTTAAGTTTTTCTTTTCTTCTTGGGTACAGAGATTCATCTTTAACTTAAACTTGAGAAATATATCAAATATATCTAAATACATTATTTCAATTTGAATATGTATTAGTCCAAAATAGTAAATACAACACTTAGCTGTGGGTTAATCCTATAATGGAGATTTTTCTTCAATCTTAATTTCCTATACATGAGACATATGGGCTGGATACAGTAATGAACAAGTGGACAAAATACTACTAAGAATTTTAAAATATCACCACATATATGTAAGAATGTATGTGGCAAATATACATTTTCAGTTTATGAAAATAATGAATAATTTAATTGATATTCTTATATTAGATTATCTCTGTGGAAAAAATGTGTATGTTTTCTAATATCATGTCATTATTTCATATATATATGAAATATATATATATATATATATATATATATACATATCAATTTCATTAGAGCCATTGTCTTATTTGGACAATGTGATATCCAATGCTAAAAAGAAATTAGTTATCAGTCATGAGAAGGCATGGAGGAATACTATACATATATCTGCATAAAGAAAAACAGATATTGTGAGAAGGCCAACAATGTCTATTTCTGATTTTAATGCACTGTGGAAAATGCAAAAATGGTGAAAGAGTAAGATGTTTTTTAGATGTCAGGAGTTGGGAGAGGAATTTATTTTAGACAATAAACACAGTATATTTAGCGTTGTGAAATAAGTTTGGTATGCTATTGTAAGGATGGGTATGTCATTATACATTATACATTGGTATAGGTAGGAATCCATTGACTATGCAGCAAGAGTGAACCCTAATATGAAATATGTTACCTGGGAGAAAAATGATATATAACATAGTTTCATCACTTGTAGCATATGTACTACTTTTGTGGAGATATTAGTAAGGGAAGAGCCTACATATGTGTCATTACAAGAGGCAAACAGAAACTGCAATTCTCACTTTATTTGGTCTCTGATCTTAATCACTTCACAAGGGGAGTTCATGTCTGCTACTGTAAACTCAGTCAGAAGCCCATGACTGAAACTGTCTAAGGCCTTTAAGTGGGGGTTTGATTTTGTCATGTAGCTAAACAGAAAAACCCTAAATTGTGTAAAAGACTGACCTCAGTCTAAACCAGAGAAGCTTCACTTCACATTTTCTCTTAGTTAGGATTTCTATTACTGCAGTGAAGCACCATGACCAAAAGAATGTTGGGGAGAAAAGAGTTTACTTGGCTTAGATGTCTACATCTTGGTCTACTACTGAAAGAATACAGGACAGGAATTCAAACATGGCAGGAACCTGGAGGTAGGTTCCTGATACAGATGTCACTGAGGGATGTTGCCTAGCACCATGCTTTCCCATGCCTTGCTCAGCCTTCTTTCTTGTAGACCACCAGCCTAGGAATGGCTCTGCCCACAATGGGCTTGCCCTTCCACCTTAATCATTAATTAATTGAGAAAATAATACTTTTAGCTTAGCTTTATGGAGATATTATCTCAATTGAGATTCCCTTCTTTCAGATGACTGTAACTTGTGTTAACATGAAACTACCAAGGGAACATTTGTTATAATTTGCTTCTGTGTTGGTGGAACAAAATAGTAACCAAAAGCAACTGGCAGTAGTAAAATCTTTCTTTGTCTTATATAGCTAGATCACATTCCCTCTTAAGAGGATGGAAGGTTAAGAACAAAAGTAGGAACCTGGAAGAAGTTTTTCAAGCAGAGAACATAAAGGAATGATGCTTTAGAACCTTAACCTTTAATCAAGAAAATGTCCTATGGATTTGCTTACAGGCCCATATAATGGGGATATTGTCTCCATGGAAATTCCCTCTTCACAGATGCCCTCATGACTGTCAAGTTGACAGGAAGCTAACTCAACCCTGACTGGTGATATATTCAGAGGTTGATGGCTCCTCTAGGTTGAGATAGTAAGTAATGTTTGAGTGTTCAGTCCTAAGCAGAACTTTTATACTACCCATTCTAAGGCTAAATACACAGTAAAGAGGAAGGAAATGAAAGACTGAAGAGCCAAAAGATATGGAGGGTTATAAAATTTTGACTTCTGAGTCCATTATAGTCATCAAAATTTTGGTCCTACATCAGCTAAAGTGACCTTTAGTGGACTAACTAAAGGCTGGATTATTGATTCTATGGGTGTCTTACTGATCCCTTCCAGAGACAGTTATTATCTTCAATTGAGTACATACAGGTGAGCCCAAAAGACTCCAAAGACACTCTAAACTCTGGTCATACACACAATGTCTTAAAACTTAAAACAAAAAAAAGTATGAAAGTGAAAATGGGACTTATAAGGAAGGGAAAATTTACTGGGGTAGGAAGCATATTTTTTTCCAAAATCTGTGAAACATTTTGATATAGAGGTGCACTTGGGGCAAATGGTGTGTTGACACCTTTCCAGATATGCAGTAACTTCATACACCACCTGCTAATAACTCGCATCTGTCCCTTCTCTGGAGAACTATGATTTTCTGTGGAAAGGTGTCAGTTGGCCAGGAAGTTCCTGGATTTATGCCTCTTCAGCCAGCACGGAGGTCTGAAATCAATTACTCACAGGGAGGAATAACACTCCTCTCTCCAGCAGGACAAGCTTTGTAGCAACATTTACAGTGCAGACCTTTGTATAAAAATACTTAGCAACCTCAAATCATGTCTTAAGGTTGAACTCTTTATGTGCCCCGATTTCTTCAAATCCCTGAAGTTCTCAACCTCCTTCATTAATAACTCACAGTGGACAATATTTCTCAGAAGCTCCATATAGATAGCTAGAGGCAAGATAATATTTTAAATTTTGAAATGAAAAGGAACTTGTCATAAGTGGTTTGAAACAATGAAGACATAAAGGGGAGATGTCTGTTATTTCAAATAGAATAGTCACTAATGTAATAAAACAAAAACTAATCAAAGTAGTACTAATTATGTACATTGAGAGAAAATATTTACAACATATTTAACATTTATATTGTTAATATATGCATGTTGAAAATTCAGAAGAAATGGAAATCCTCCAAAGTTGTGTTGTATTAATAAGCACAAGATCCTTATGGTAGAAATATGAAAATAGTTCATTAATAATGGTAATTTTTTTAGATTAAGTTTATTATTTATTCACTTAACATCCTGATCAAAGTCCTCTTGGTGTGGCCCTCTTTCCCCCTTCTTCTCTACCTTCCCTCCTCTCCTCAGACAAGGGGAATTATCCCATACCATCCTACCCTAGATATTGAGTCTCATCAGAACTGAGTGTAGCCTCTTCTACTGAGGCCATATACCATGCACCAAAGTCCAGTAAAGGGGAAGTGGTCAAAAACAGGCATCAGAATCCATGCCCTCTAGAGACAGTCTGCACTCCACTTGCTAAAGGAGAAAAACTTAAAAGATCAGAGAAAATATCAGAAGAAGATGGAAAGATCTCCCATGCTCATGGAACGGTAGGGTTAACATATTACAAATGGCCATTTTACCAAAAACAATCATCTATAGATTCAATGCAATTTCCATCAAAATACAAACACAATTCTTTAAAGATCTTGTAAGAACAATCCTCAACTTATATGGAAAAACAAAAACACAAACCAGAATAGCTAAAACAATCCTCTACAATAAAAGAACTTTTGGAGGTTATCACCATTTCCAAATTCATATTGTACTACAGAACAATAGGAATAAAAACTGCATAATACTGACATAGAAATTGGTTTATCAATAGAATTGAATCAAAGATCCAGAAATAAACTCACACACCTATGGACAGATGATTGTTGACAAAGAACCCAAAACCATACATTGGGAGTGTATGTTAAGCCATATAACTCTCATAATTGTGGCCTATTTATTTCTGTTGTTTTGTTTTGTATATATTGTTATAAGAGAAACCACCATTTATTGGACTGAAAGGGGAAGCTGTTGGGGGAGGGAAGGTATAGGTTAACTTAAAAAAAAAAGGGAAGATGATGAGGGTTTGAGGGGAAGAGGGTGGGAGGGTGGGACTGGAGGGGGTAGGAGGTAGGGGATTGTGATTGAGATGTAACTTGAATAAATAAAAAATAAATTATATATATAAACATAAATATAAATAAATATATGTATATATATATATATATATATATATATATTAGGTATTTAACCAGGCATGAAAATGAACTCTTGTTATACCAGCAAATGGGATTCTGAAGCAGGAGGATCATTACAAATTTTACTAGCCTGGGCTATATAGAGGAACTTTGGCTAATTTATTTGAAGGAAAGGGCCATTTGGTAGTATTAGTGTGAAATGAGATGGTGAATATAATCAAAATATATGTCTTGTGTATGTTTAAAATGTAGAAGAATAAATATATCAATAAGTATAAAGTTAGCACAGGATATGTTATCAAATGTCCAGTTTGATTCATTTATAATATATAATGTGCACTGCTTATAATTGGAAAATAATGAAAATGAAATACATACTTAAAAAGTTCATTTATATTCCATATAATTCATGTCAGTTAATATTTTCTTTCTTTTTGTCTTTTAAAGATAAAACGGTTTAGGGGGATCCAAGATGGCGGTGGCCTGCGCAGACGTATTTTGATTTCAGGGTTAACAGTCACAAGGCAGTGAGTGTTGCAGGACGCTGTACAAACGGCATGAACCCTTCTAAATCTCACCCAGCTACCCAGGAACCACTGAGGGTCCCTGGGCAGGACACTCCTTCCCACTCTTGGACACGCAAGGAAGTCACTGGACCCGGGAATCAGGATCCCCCATCACCCACCAGGAGAGACTCCTGGTAAGTTCCAATCTAAAACCCAGCGGGCAGATTCAGATCCTATGCAGAGATAACCCCCACCCTGCTGGGCACCCCCAGGTCTCACACAGACGATCCAGCTATCTGGCTGAAGGTTGCGACCCTTGGAAGTGAGCATAGCTTGGCTGCAAAGTGCCTTCAGACTGCAGATTGCAACCCACTGTTGTGATGTCACTGGCCAGTTTCCAAGCTGCGGGAGTGGCAAGGCTATTAGGGCTGAAGGGCAGATTTACTCACTACAGGAACCAACCCCGGGAAAACTGCGAGATATTTGAAACTGGCATATATCAGACTTTTTTTACTAGTACTGGCCCTTCTGGCGGGGAACCAGAGCTTTCTTGTACACAGCTCCACAAAATGGATTAGTTAGGTCTCCACCTAGGAGGCGGGACTGATTGATTCACCTTATAGGGGTGGAGTAAGGCAACTCGAATCCTACACCAAAGCACCCCCTTTGGACCCAAGTCCAGAAGACAGCAAAAAATTTCCACATGGCCAGAGGCCCCAGACAAAAAAAAAAAACAGAGCAAAATGTCTCCAGCAAAAGAAAGCAATGCTATTCCACCCAGCCTGAACCACCTCACCACAATTGAAACACATGAAAACGATGACAATTCTACATTGTGGAGAGTTATAGAGTCCCTTCAAGAAGAACTTAAATCTATGAAGGAATTCAAAGAAGCTACAATTTTACAAGTCAAAACAACTTTAGTAGTGGGAGACTTCAACACTCCACTCACAAGTATGGACAGATCATCAAGACAGAAGCCAAACAGAGAAATAATGAGTCTAACAGAGATCATGAACCAGATGGACCTAACAGATATCTACAGAACGTTTCACCCAAATATAAAAGAATACACCTTCTTCTCAGCACCTCATAGAACCTTCTCCAAAATCAACCATATAGTTGGACAAAAAGATAGCTTCAACAGATACAAGAAAACTGAAATTACCCCTTGTATCTTACCAGACCACCACGGAATAAGCTGGATTTCTATAGCAAAAGAATCAACAGAAAGTCTACACACACATGCAAATTGAACAATTCTTTACTAGAGGACCACTGGATCAGGGAAGAAATAAAGAAGGAAATCAAAGACTTCTTAAAATCCAACGAAAATGAATACACAACATACCCAAACCTATGGAACACAATGAAAGATGAGCTACAAGGAAAGTTCATAGCACTAAGTGCCTTCAAAAGAAAATTGTGACAGCTCATATTAGCGAATTAACAGCTAAACTGGGTGAATTGGGAAAAAAAGAAGCAAACACTCTCAAGAGGAGCAGAAGGCAGGAGATCATCAAATTTAGGACTGAAATCAACAACTTAGAAACAAAAAAAAACTATACAAAGAATCAATGAAACCAAGAGTTGGTTCTTTGAGAAAATCAACAAAATAGACAGACCCTTAGCCAAATTAACTAAAAGACAGAGGGAGAAAACACAAATCAACAAAATCAGAAATGAAAAGGGAGAAATAACAACAGACATTGAGGAAATACAGAGAATATTTGGATCCTACTTTAAAAATCTATACTCCACCAAATTTGAAAACTTAAGTGAAATGGACAGTTTTCTTCATAGATTCCACCTACCGAAGCTGAAGCTAAATCAAGATCAGATAAACAGATTAAACAGCCCTATAACCCCTAAGGAAATAGGAACAGTCATTAAAAATCTCCCAATCAAAAAAAAGCTCTGGGCCAGAAGCTTTAGCACGGAATTCTACCGGACCTTCAAAGAGGAGCTAAGACCAATACGTTTCAAACTCTTTCACAAAATAGAATCAGAAAGAACATTGCCAAACTCATTCTATGAGGCCACAATCACCCTGATTCCTAAACCACACAAAGACCCAACAAAGAAAGAGAACTTCAGACCAATCTCCTTCATGAACATAGATTCAAAAATACTTAATAAAATACTAGCAAACCGAATTCAAGAACACATTAAAAGTATCATACACCATGATCAAGTAGGCTTCATCCCAGGAATGCAGGGATGGTTCAACATATAAAAGTCTATCAACGTAATTCACCATATAAACAATATGAAAGGAAAAAATCACATGATAATCTGGCTAGATGCAGAAAAAGCATTTGACAAAATCCAACACCCCTTCATGCTAAAAGTTCTGGAGAGAACGGGCATACAAGGACAGTACCTAGAAATAATAAAGGCAATATACAGCAGGCCAGTGGCCAACATCAAAATAAATAGAGAGAAATTTGAAACATTTCCTCTAAACTAGGGACAATACAAGGATGTCCACTTTCACCATATCTCTTCAATATAGTACTTGAAGTTCTTGCTAGAGCAATAAGACAACTAAAGGAGATCAAGGGGATAAACATCAGAAACGAAGAAGTCAAATTATCACTATTTGCAAATGATATGATAGTATACATAAGCTACCCCAAAAATTCCACCAGAGAACTCTTACAGCTGATAAACACCTTCAGCAAGATGGCTGGATACAAAATTAATTAAAAAAAACAGAAGCCCTTCTTTATACAACAAACAAATGGGCTGAGAAAGAAATAAGGGAAACAACCACTTTCTAATAACCACAAACAACATAAAATACCTGGGGGTAACTCTAACCAAGCAAGTAAAGGACCTGTACAACAAGAACTTCAAGCCCTTGAAGAAAGAAATTGAAGAGGTCTTTAGAAGATGGAAAGATCTCCCATGCTCATGGATAGGTAGGATCAACATAATAAAAATGGCCATCCTACCAAAAGCAATATATAGATTCAATGCAATTCCTATCAAAATACCAACACAATTCTTTATAGACTTGGAAAGAATTATTCTCAATTTCATATGGAACAACAAAAAATCCAGAATAACTAAATCAATCCTGTACAATAAGAAAAAAAAAAAGAACATCTGGAGGTGTCACCATCCCAGATTTCAAACTGTACTACAGAGAAATAATAGTAAAAATAATATGGTATTGGTATAGAAACAGACCAGTAGATCAATGGAATCGAATTGAAGATCCAGAAATAGACTCACAAATTATGGCCACCTAATTTTTGACAAAAAGTCAAAACGGCACAATGGAAGAAGGACAGCATCTTCAACAAATGGTGCTGGTCCAACTGGATGTCCATTTGTAAAAGAATGAAGTTACAACCATACTTATCACCCTGTACAAAACTTAAGTCCAAGTGGATCAAAGACCTTAACATAAAGCTGGTCACACTAAATCTACTAGAAGAAAAAGTGGGAGAAACCCTCGAACTAATTGGCCCAGGCAACAACTTCCTGAACAGAACACCAACAGCTCAGGACCTGAGATCAACAATCAGTAAATAGGACCTCATAATACTGAAAAGCTTCTGTAAGGTGAAAGACACTATCATTCGAAGAAAACGGCCGCCTACAGACTGGGAGAAAATCTTCACCAACCCCACATCTGACAGAGGGCTAATATCCAAAATCTACAAAGAACACAAGAAATTAAATGCCACGAAACCAAATAATCCAATCAAAAAATGGGGGAATAGAGCTAAATAGAGAATTCACAAAGGAGGAATGCCTAATGGCTGAGAGACACTTGAAGAAATGCTCAACATCTTTAATCATCAGAGAAATGTAACTCAAGACGACTCTGAGATTCCATCTCACACCTGTCAGAATGGCTAAGATCAAAAGCTCAAATGACAGTACATGCTGGTGAGGGTATGGAGAAAGGAGTACCCTACTCCATTTCTGGTGGGTGTGCAGGCTTGTGTAACCACTATGGAGGTCAGTCTGGCGATATCTTAGAAAACTTGGAATAGCTTTGCCTCAGGACCCAGCCATACCACTTCTGGGTATACACCCAAATGCCTCTTCACGGAATGATAAGGAAGTTTCCTCATCTATGTTTATAGCAGCCTTAATTGTAATAGCTAGACACTGGAAACAACCCAGATGTCCCTCAACCGAAGAATGGGTTAAAAACTGTGGTACATCTATACAATGGAATATTATTCAGCTATCAGGAACAATGAAATTATGCAATTTGCAGCCAAATGGATGGAACTAGAAAAGCTCATCCTGAGTGAGCTAACCCAGACTCATAAGGATGCATATGGCATCTATTCACTTAGAGTAGGATTTTAGCTATATAGTAGAAGGTATCGATACTACAACTAACAGTCCAAAGGGAACTTGAACATAGACTTTTAATTTTTTAATTTTTTCTATTTTTTAGTCTTTTTTATCTCTTTGTCTGCTTATTTGTTTGTTTGTTTTTTACTTCTCTTTCCCGGGCAATGAGACACTTTTCACTGATGGTACTGCTTCGTAGATCCCCAATGAATGAAGAGGCTCTTGGCCCTCATACGACCTCTCAACTGAGATGAGGGACTGTTATATAAGGACACCCCACCCCAGAGAAATGGGATGGAAGGGTTAGGAGGTAAAGGAAAAAAAATGAAATGTGATGTTTTAACCTTTTACTACCAATTGTCATAAACTGTTTAGGATAATTAAGAAATGCAAACTAATGGTTAGCAAGCCGGTCATTCTGTTAGTTACTATGACAGCCTATTATAGTTATTTTCTAAATATTCAGAAATAAAGCTTCTAAGAGACAAGCAACATCTGCTTACCCTAATAGAAGAGATAGATAGGGCCTCTTCAAAAACCTCAAGAGATCTGCAGAATATGGCATTCAAACTTGTTTTCGTAACTTTAGATTTTTTTTATATCAAGACATATCAACTCCTGACAGCACCCCCTATTCTACCCCAAGTAGAAGATGAGCATAGAAGAATCTCCAGTGGGAGATGATTGAATTAGTCAGAAGCCTATCTCTTGGTAGGAAAAGCCCCTTGCTCCAACTTGTAGAAAGAATTCTATCCAAAAAGGACAAAACCTGGAAGCAGGTAAGTCGACAGCCTAGCTCTGCCAAGACAGGGTAGGCAAGTCCTTCATAATTCCTGCTCTAAAATCAATGTCTGTCAGAGAAACGGGGCCAAATGACTGAAGATCGATATTGTAATGTATGGAGAGAAAATGGAACTGTCCAGGCAGCCACTGGTATGTCATTTCTTAGTTTTGGAAGCTGCAGGCCCTGTACTTCCTATAAAATCAGATATATTTATTCCTCTCAGGTCTCTGAGGTGGTTGAAGAACAGATAGCTAGAGTCTTATAATTAAATTTTGAGTTGTTTAGGAGTCAAGAGAGTGTTATAGATCTAAGAAGATACTTTTAAAATTGTGTTGCAAGTTAGTATGAATGTTGAATCAGATATAGAACTTTAAACTCATGGAGATGGTTAGATAGTAGAATGTTAAAGTCAGGTACCAAATACATATGGACTGGTCATTGGGAATGTATGCTAAGCCATATAACCCTCATAACTGTGGCCTAATTACCTCTGTTGTTTTGTATTGTATTTATTATTATAAGAGAAAGAGCCATTTGTTGGACTAAAAGGGGAATCTGTAGGGGGAAATAAGATATACCTTAAACTTTAAAAAAGGGAAGAGGATGGGGGGTTGAGGGTGGGAGGGTGGGACTGGAGGGGGGAATAGGGAGGGGACTGCGATTGAGATGTAACTTGAAGAAATAAAAAATAAAGGAAAAAAATGATAAAGTGGTTTAATCAATTTAAACAGCAACAATGCTCCATATAGTTTTTAATTTACTTATGAATGCATTTAAATATTTCAGACCATTCATGAAGAGTTATGTAAGTAAAATAAACAAAACTATCATTAGAGAATATTGTCATACATGTATCAGTTCCAAACATCAACTAAATGTTTTCTTAGTTCACAAACTGTTATGAGGACTCTAAGGAAGATTAAGCAGTTGAGTAGAAACAAGGAAGGCAAGAAATGTAGTTAAAACACCATGGAATTCCTTCTAGCATGGTTCTTTAAGTCTTATCAATGCCTCATAGATAACAGATATTTCAAACCTGAAAAATTCTGCCTCATGCAGTTCAATTCATAAATGACTAAAGATTAAACCATGTTGTTAATGTTATGATTCCGAAGAGGTATTTTTGTTTACTAGCTGTAACTCATCTGAGTTAATACTTTTCCAATAGCAGCATCTCTGAGATGGTCACCATTTTTTCCTGTGCATATGAGCATTATTTAAACACAAAGAATGTTGAGCATCATCTCTTTGTTCTAAAGTTGAAATGTCCTTGTTACTGGATCAGTAAGCACTTTTGCAGTTACTAAAACTCTTTGAGAACATCTTTCCCTGGACCACTGTGTGATCTTTCATTCTGCCATGGGTGAGTATATCTGAATGTTTACTTATATAAAACTTACGTCTCACAGTGCTGTCTCACAGATAATACAAAAGTTATTAATTCTCTATTGTTCATTTCAAGCTTTCATTTTATTTGTACAAGATGTTTAGTCCTCTCTTTCTTTTTTTCCTAATAAATAAATTTATTTATTTGTTGCTTCAGGTTACATCTCCATAATATTGTCCTCTTTCCCCACTTCCCAGTCCCGCCCTCCCACCCTCTACCCCCTATCCTTTCCATCCTACTCCTCTGGAGTGGAGTGTCCCTACATAACAGTCCCTCACTCCAGTTCAGAAGTCATATGAGAGCCAAGAGCCTCCTCATACACTGGGGGCCTACAAGGCAGTACCACCAGTGAAAAGTTGTTATATTGATGTATTTGAGAATACAGTAACTATAAATGCCTGCCAATTAATCTCTTGAAAATGTCCATTAATAATGAAAAATTACACAAGTGTTCTATGTATATACATAGTTCCACTGGTAGCCTCACATGAGTGTATGCACCTTCAATATTGTTGCTCCTCACTCTTCTCTTAAGCAAGACTTATATCTACACCAAATATACATAGTATGCACTATATGCATCTTCTAAATTCTCATGTTTATTCCTACTTTGAAGGAGATTTTGAATGATGAAAAGTGCAATAATGTGGAGTTGAATAATGCAGAAAGTTAAATATTCAAAAAGATCTGTCTGCCTAATTACATCAACTCTTTTAATATTTCCAAAAATAACAATGCACTGTTCAAAACATTCCGTGGGTTATTGAAGGAAAAAAACAAAAAACAAAAAACGAATTCCATGTAAAAAAGATGTGCTAACTGTAAAAGGCATCTAGATTAGAGAACAATCTTTGAATGGCCAAATGGAACATGGCACAGTTAAGACTAATTTGGTTTTCTTGTCTGTAGCTGAAAGGAAAACGATTTCAAATTAACCTATATGATATCTAGCATTATTCTAAAATGTATGCAGCATTACCCTCTGAGCTCATCGCAACACGGTTAGTTTTTTTAGGTAAAAAAACACCAAGACCACTGCCACTCTCCTCTTCTAATTTTGTTTATGTTTCATTCTGTACTACAACAGTTTTAGCAAGGTTATATTTTTTTAAACCAACATTTCTTTCCTATTGTGATTTCAGTATGGAGCGATGTTTAAAACATCCATAGACAAAATAAATTAGCTTAGGTAGAATGTGACTAATGATCCTGAAAAACGAGTGATATTGGGCTCGTTTTAGCAGTTTGGCTGCAACACAACCAGGCCTTCAGAATATACTTTCTGGGTAAATTAGCTCTGTGGAGTTAGAAAAGAAAGAAGAAACTCTTGCTGGAACTGGTAGAGGTCTAATAATATTTTTCCAAAAAAAGTGGCCTTCTAATTAATCTGTTAATTTGTTCCTGGGGCTTTTGAGAAATTGAAGTCCCTTGTTGGGGTAATCTGAAAGCTTCTTGTATTTTGTTGCTAATTAATGTCCCCAGGATCTGGTTGTTTCACAGACAAGGTTATTGTCATATATATCTGTCTTTATGGTCTAAACCTTGCTCTACATAATTTGAATATGATTGGTTGAATAAACTGCTGGAGCCTCCATTGGGTGGAAGAGAGGTTGAGGAGGAGGGAAAGGTGGGTTGACTTATGGGGCAGAGAAGAGGATCATAGGAAGAAGAGCTAAGAGGAGAAAGAAGGAAGACATGTCATGAGCTAGACTGAAGAATATCATTCAATGTGGCCTGGAATATCTGTATAGCATAGAAAATAAGAGCCCAAGGCAATGTATGTATACACTGGGGTTGCAAACAAAACAGGTGGACTTTCTGTGCTGGCTATGATATAGTGAATGTTGGCTGTCCCATACTGTACCTTCACATTGAATTTCATGACATGGTTTTCTCTTTATTCTGTAAACATTGTGTACAAAGGGAAGTATATTGCCATTTTGAAGCCTTACTTCATAAACATAAGTCTTTTCTATCTGGATTTAGGCCAGTTATGACAGTGACTGTTATTTTGAATGTGAAATTTAGTGATAAGGTATGCCAAGATTGGCTGTAAAATAGTTTTCCTTTTCCAGCCACAAGTAGTTTCACAGTAACATGTTGCTCATTTGTATAGATATTTCACTAGCAGGTTATATTCATCATATTTATTCTGGTCTATGGGTGATGACTACAATAAAAGAAAGCCAAGTATGTTAGCTAAAACTAATGATTTACATGTGCTAAACAAGTAACTTGTAACTTTGAGGTAGGTGGATTACTGTGAGTTTAAAGCTAGCCTGGGCTACAAGGTGAGCAAGCAAAACAGAGAAAAGCAGAAAATAAGTAATATACATTTTCAATATTTTCAACAGTTTATAGCTAGCATTATGTTTGCATACTTTTATATCATGTCCATCAACCTAATCACTACAAAAGTGGTACCTTGATTGCATTTTTATGTTGACAAAGAAATTATGCTCTTTTATTGAGTAGAAATAAAAGTTTTGTGTGCCTGTTTGAGGGGTTTAAGTAATTTTGCATTCAGAATTGATACTTGAGTTTAGAGACTTTAGGATTTCAAAGATATTACTGTAAGACCAAGTTTATGGGTTGGGCACTAGGCACTTCCCTGTGTGAATTATAGTTGATTGCCTAACCTTGCACTGTGACTGGTGGAGCCTTACCGAAGCGCTGTAATTCTCATTCTGTACGGGAGGCTCAATGTTATGCAAATCCCAATGGTACTCAACTGAATTGATGAAATGACCGGGAAGGCCTAATTAAAACTGTTCAGCTCAAATGTATTGATGTATTACATCTATTACAGCTTGGTTCAATAGGTCCACCCTGTGGATGCTGCCCAGCCTGTAAAGCAAACTAAACAGATTGAATAAATAATGCTGTGAGCAGAGGAAAAAAGCAACAGAATCAAAGCAACAGAGCACAGAAGGCAACATTGCAACCTGTGAACTTTGGATCATATTAGCTCCTACAAATTCCTTTAATCTTTATTAATTTTGCACATTAGATACACAAAGGTTAGAAGATTTGTAACTAGAATAATAAATTAATGTATCAGAAGAGTTAACAAATCATTCTCTCCTTTAGTAATGATTACAAAGCAGTTTACAGTCTAATGCTTGAGTTTTTTGTTTGTTTGTTTGTTTGTTTCTAAGTTCTTTGTCAGAACTTGGAGTGCACATTGGCTTCTGACTCAATTCCTCTTTGAAACATGAACTCTGTTATTTTGTTCCACTTTTTCTTTTTTAAACCATGCACTAAATATTAGTTTAAATTTGCTGGGTTTTATTGGTGCCAGGCAGTCATACTTTGTATGTTTTTCTGGACAGTAAATTTATCATTAACTATGATATGTCAGAGACTTACATTTATTACCAAATAGAAATTGTTCTACATAGCACTCACCTGTGGCAATCAATATTTTACCATTAAGATATGGAAAAGAATATTACACTTTTTTATGGTAACAACTTGCTGATTCTAAAAGGATTGAAAAATGTATTTTAATAATATGAAGTCTAAAATTTGATTTATTTATTTATTTTTATTTATTTATTACTTCAGGTTACATCTCCATCACAGTGTCCTCTTTTCACCCCTCCCATTCCTGCCCTCCCTCCCTTTACCCACTATCCCTTCCATCACACTCCTCTGGAGTGGAGTGTCCCTACATAACAGTTCAGGAGTCATATGAGGGCCAAGAGCATCCTTATACACTGGGGGCCTACAAGGCAGCACCACTAGGGCAAAGTGTCTCACTGACAGGAAAAAAAAGCCTATGTTCATGTTCCCTTTGGTGCACTGATTGAAGTATAGTTATCCTGTACTATATAGCTAAAATCCGACTATAGGTGAATAGATGCCATGTGCATCCTTCTGAGTCTGGGTTAGCTCACTCAGGATGAGCTTCTCTAGTTCCATCCAGTTGGCTGCAAATTGCTTGATTTCCTTGTTTCTGATAGCTGAGTAGTATTCCATTGTGTTGATGTACCACAGTTTTTTAATCCATTCTTCAGTTGAAGGACATCTGGGTTGTTTCCAGTTTCTAGCTATTACAAATAAGGATGCTATGAACATAAATGAGGAAATTTCCTTGTGATTTGGTGAGGAAGTCTAAAGTTTTTTAAAGATATCTTTGTTGGACAATGAAAAGTAAAAAAATAACAAATGGCATCTCAATGTAATTTTCACCTAAATTCACACTGAATTTTGAGTATGGTTTTCTTGAATATGTACTAGTATGTTCAGCTTCCCAGTGTGTTAAACTTAATTCATATGTATCATATATATATATAT
>CAJQZJ010000727.1:4438475-4450303 GCA_907164525.1 Lophiomys imhausi | reverse complement strand
GATAAAAAATTTCAAGGGACAGCACATGCTGCCAGGATGTGGAGAAAAACAAAACTCCTCCACTGATGGTTGGAGTGAAAACTTGTACAACCACTTTGGAAATCAATCTGGAGATATGTTGAAAATTGAGAATAGCTCTACCTCAAGACCCAGCCACACCACTCCTGGCCATACATTCAAAAGATTCTCCACCAAACCACAAGGACATCTCCTCAACTATGTTCATAGCAGCTTTATTTGTAATAATTAGAAACTGGAAATAACACAGATATCCTCAACCGAAGAATGGATAAAACAAAACAAAACAAACAAACAAACAAAAAACTGTGGTACATTTACATGATGGAATACTACTAGGCTACAAGAAACAATGAATTCATGTAATTTGCATCCAAATGGATAAAACTAGAAAAGCTCATCCTGAGTGAGTTAACCCAGGCCCAGAAAGATACACATGTATATAGTCACTTCCAACTGGACATTAGCCGTATAATACAGGATAACCATTGCCATTTTATGACTAGAACTCACAACCCTACACATATATAGATGATAGGCAACTTGGTCTTCGTACAGATCCCCTAATAAGAGGAGTGGGGGGGAGGCAGCTATCTCTATCATGAACTCTGTTGCCTGCTAATGGAAAACCTTACCCTAGCTAGGCTACCAGATCAGGCCCCAGTGCAAGATGATGTTCTTAGTGCTCAGTTGACTGATGAACTGAGGGGGTTGATGTATGCCCTCCCCGCACCTGAGGAGCAGGAGAGGAGGGAAAAGAAGAGAGGGTGGAAGGGTGGGACCAGGAGGGGAGGTGGGATGAGGACTGAAATTGTGATTCAACTTTGAATAAATAAATTTTGGAAAAGAGATCAACAATGGAAACTGTACTCAAATACTGGTGAACAGGGTAAATAGTTTGCAATACAATCTTAGGACAAACTAAGGTTTAAATGTGAAATGTCTCTCATAGGTTCATTGATCCCTAGTTAGTGGTACTTCTGTGGAAAGCTGTGAATTTTGGGAAATAGGTTCTAGAGGTCAGATGGATGCTTTAGGATTGGGCTTAAAATTTATAATTGCTTCTATTCTACATCTTGTTCTGCTATCCATCCCAAAGCATATGTGAGGAAGGTAATTGTTCAAAGGTTTTCAACATCATGGACCATGTAATTCTAGCTGCCCCAGACCCTGTGCTTCCTTTACTTGATAGTAGGTACCCTCTGCATTATGAGCAGAAACAAATTTAATCTCCTTTAAGTTGTTTCTGATATTCATTTGTGTCCACAGCAAGGCAAGATATAAAGCAAACTTGACACTAGAAAACCTTGGTTTGAAATTAATCTCTGTTTCTTTCAGTGATTACCTAGGTTGCATTGAACAATTCTTTTAAGTTCCTTAAGAACTATTTGATCCATAGTAAAAAAGACAGAGTAGCATAGCTGTTTATTCTATTGAAATGAAACCAGGAACAGCATTTTATACAATGCTATATGTCTTAAAATTTCTAATAATTAAAATCCTTACAGATACTGAACTAGTGATCACTACCTTAAAGCAAGACATGTTTTATTCACACATGATGGCTAATCTTAATTGTCAGCTAGATTAGATTGAGAATTTAACCCCTTTGGGACCATCAAAACACATAGATATTTACATTATGATTCTTTTTATTAATCTTTATTTATTACTTCAGGATACATCTCCATCACAGTGTCACCTTTCCACCCCTCCCAGTTCCACTCTCCCACCCTCTACCCCCTATCCCTTCCATCCACTCCTCTGGAATGGAGTGTCCCTACATATCAGTCCCCATCCCAGTTCAGCAGTCATATGAGGGTCAAGAGCCTCCTCATACACTGGAGACCTACAAGGCAGCACCACTAGGGTAAAGTGTCTCATTGACAGGTAACAAAGTCTATGTTCCTGTTCCCTTTGGTGCATTGGTTGTAGTATAGTTATCCTGTACTATATGGCTAAAATTCAATTATAAGTGAATAGATGCTATGTGCATCCTTCTGAGTCTGGGTTAGCTCATTCAGGATGAATTTCTCTAGTTCCATCAATTTGTCTTCAAATTGCATGATTTTGTTGCTTCTGATGGTTGAGTAGTATTCCGTTGTGTAGATGTACCATAGTTTTTTAATCCATTCCTTTGTTGAGGGACATCTGGGTTGTTCCCAGTTTTTAGCTATTACAAATAAGGCTGCTATGAACATAGATGAGGAGACAGCAAACCCCAACCATTCCACCACAGCTGAAACAAACATTATCAATAGAAGTAAATTATATATTATGAAGTAGCAAAGAAAATAATTTTATGGCTGGATAATCTCAATATGAGGAACTGCATTAAATGATCACAGTATTAGGAATGTTGAGAACCACTGCTCTAAGGTATTAGCAAGCATAGAAGAATGTTAATGGAGCGACATGGCTGCTCTGCCAAGCAGTCATATACAAACAGTTTCTAGGTCTGCATTCCATCCCGCTGGAATGCAGACACACCTTTAGTACACACCTTTAATCCCACACAGTGACATCTAATTGAGGAACAGACAAAGTCATGAATCAAAAAAAGATTTGACAGAATGAGTCAGAGATAGGATATATCCAACTATCATGAGAAAAGACAGGAAGGAGAGGCTGCTTAAGAGCTGCACAGAGAGAGAGAGAGGAGAATCGAATTCAGTGAAGTTCAGTTTAATGCAGTTGAGTTTATTTGAGTTTGTGTAATCCCATTCAGGTCTGTTTAGTTCCTGCAGTCAGTGCAGTTCAGTTTGTGGAGTAAAGAGGCAGTTTTTCCAAGCAGAGCAATTCAATTGGAAATCAATTTGAATCAGTCAGCTTGGAGAGGAGTTTTGAGCCAGAACCTCTGAATTGAACCAGCCAGCCAGAATTCAGAAAGTACTAGAACAGGTGAGTTTATTCAGTACTAAGGAACAGAGGCTGAAAACATTCTAGGCTTATGTTACCAGACAGAGGCTAGAAGCTGAAGCTTCCAAGGTTTGGGCTTGCAAAAGATTAGATTTCATGGAAGCTAGAAGTCCAGACCTAGGTCTAGTGGTATTTAGATAGAAATGCTCTGAGCTCAGCTGAAGTCATGTTTTGTAAAACTTGAGTCCAGCTCTCATCTCAACCCCACATCTGAGGAAATAAAAACCGCACAAGCAAGGCACATTTCTTCTGCAAATAGCTTTTCTGAAAACACCTGTGGCCTCCAGAAAGTGAACTTTTGCCTCCCCTTGAAACCACAAGAATAATATACCTTAGGGACTTTTTAAAACAACTCAATACATTCCCCTACTGTGTATTTAGTCTGTTTAAGTTTAACGTGTCTTAAAGAAAGCATTGTCACCAATCGTGCTAGACTGTGACTTTTCCGTGGAATCAACTTTTACAACCTAAGCTAATCATACAGCTTTAATCTTGTTATTTGCTCTTCCAATGCCTAATCCAGAATAATGTATGTGTATTATGGTAATCAATTATTGAAAACACCCAAGAGTCTGAAAGCACACTTAAAGAAAACAAGTATCCACAATAAATACTCCAATCAACATGTGCATATAAGGTGATAACATCTGTTTTTGTTTTTGCATTCTAAATTAAGTCTGTAGGGCTCAAAAAAGGGAACTCTTCCTTTATAAACTCTAATAAAATTGTTAAAGACACAAATTTCCATTTCTTTTCCCATGCCATGTTTCTATGATGAATAATAAATGAAGAGTAAAATCCTTGTTTTAATAAAAAAAAATGGACAAATGGAAGATATATAGAGAAAAGTAGAAGGTTCAAATGTGAGCTTGTTTTTGGTTTAAGCTATTCCAAGAGAAAATACTAACTTTTCAACCTTGGATATCTTCTAGAAGCAATTGTTTCATGATATCTGTAATAAAATGTATAGCATAATCCTTCCATGGCATCACTCTATGGTGATGTTATTAAAATGTTGAAAGACATAAAATTGGACATATTTGAAAAAAATGTTTCTTGTTTCCTGACCAATGGCCTGAGCGGCTATGCCTTCCAGTTCTGATGGACTGAAACAATGAAAAGAATTCCTGTGATCTTTAAGCAAGTTAAATTATTTATGCCACAGCAACACTATACTAAACACATACACAGATATGCAGTCTTAGAGCTTGTATTATATTAACATGCTCACATACATTGTAAGTATATGTTACTTAGAAGGAAAAGTAAGCTTTCTTTTTTTCTATTTCTGGTGAATCTAGGAATCCCAAAGCCAAAGAACCTGAGTTCTCTTATTTCAAAACAGGACAGTGTAGTTCAGAACCAAAAACCAGTTAGAATGTCCCCAAATGAATCTTCTGCACTGTATTAAGCAATAAAATGTGAATCTCCCAGAAAATGCCTTTCTCTATACTCTTGATAAAACTCAATAATTCCAAATAATACCAATATACCTGTAGTTTTATTTTGATATAAACACGATAGGTTCAGATCTTCCTGAAACCTTGATTACAACTAGTGATTTACTGTCTACCTGGTTTCCTCAACTCACTCACACTGGGAATCCAACTCCTTACAAGACTAAACATGCTTTTCCATCTCAAGTCTTAGTTTCTTATTCTGAAAAATAAAGAAGTTACCAAAAATTACTAGAAAATAAATACTCTTAATTTTGAAGATAACTCTATTAGTCTTTTTTTCAGTGGTAAAATAAACTCATAAAACAACTTTAGGATAGAAAGGCAATTTTGACTCAACTTCAAGTGTATAGTTCACCATGACTGAGAATGTCTAAGAGCAGAGGGTTGTGTCAGCTGCTCACACTGCATCTCTAGTCAGAAAGAAAAGCTAACTTATTCCTTTTTACAAAGGCCCAGACACAAACTTGGAGAATGGAACTGTCCTTCTCCATGGGATTTTCCAACTCAATTTAGTTAATCAAGACAATCTCTCAAGGTTATGCACAAATGCTAACCTAATTTAAGTGATTCAGCATAGGTTTAGTTGAAGAACATAGGTCTTGTCAAATGTACATTAAACATTATCAGTAGAAATCACATTCAAATAAATCCTGTCTTTAATGTGTTGTTATTTTACCATCTCAGTTTATTAATTCTGAAATGTTAGTGTTCATCATAACAACAAAACAGGGCTTGTTTATATGAACAATTAAAGTATAAATATAAAGGGGTATGCATTTAGTTATGTTTAATTTATCTAGTAACAACAATTAAAGAACATTCTATTCTCCAAGATAAGAAGTATAGCATTCCCCCCTCATAATAATCATATCAGAGATTTTTTAGAAATATAGTAGAACTTAAGAAAGCCAATATTCTCAAATTGGTTTGCACAACTTTCACATTTGAATATGCTACCATACGCCATCATAATCTGAACCTATCAACATATGTATGCACTAGAACAGTCTGGATACTTCCACTTGTTGAAAGTCAAGGGGTAGGTTTTTTTGTTTTTGTTTTTGTTTTTTTGTTTATTTATTACCTCAAGTTAGATCTCCATCACAGTCCACTCTTTCCACCTCTCCGGTCCCACTCTCCTATCCTCTCCCCTATCTTCCACCTATCCTACTCCTCTAGAGTGGATTGACCCTACATATCAGCCTCCCTCAGTTCAACAGTTGTATGAGTGTTAAGAGCATCCTCTTGTACTGAATTCCTATATGTCAACTGTATTAGGTCAAAGTGTCCCACTAACAGGCAAGATGGTCTATTTTCTTGTTCCTTTTGGTGTGTTGGTTGTAAGATAGTTATCCTGTACTACATGGCTAAAATCCATCTATAAGTAAATAGATGCCATGTGCATCTTTGAGACTGGGTTAGCTCACCTCAAATAAGCTTTTCTTGTTCTATCCATTTGGCTGCAAATTTCATGATTTTCTTGTTTTTGATGGCTGAGTTACTACTTTACAAACCTTGAAAGAAAAATCCTCAACTTCACATGAAATAACAAAAAATTTACACAATGGAATACTCAGTATTCCATTGTGTAAATGTACCACAATTTTTTCCCATTCCACAGTTGAGGGACATCTGGATTGTTTCCAGTTTCTACAAATAAGGCTGCTATGAACATAGGTGAGGAGGTGTCCTTGTGGATTGGTGATGAATTGTTTGGATGTATCCCCAGAAGTGGTATGGCTGGGAATTGACATAGAGCTATTCCATGTTTTCTAAGGTATCACCAGACTGATTTAAATAGTGGTTCTACAAGTTTGCACTCCCACCAGCAATTGAGGAATGTTCCCTTTTCTCCACAGTCTCATCAGTATGTGCTGTCATTTGAGTTTTTGATCTTAGCCATTCTGGCAGGTGTGAGATGGAATCTCAGGGTCATCTTGAGTTGCGTTTCTCTGATGAGTAAGAATGTTTAGCCTTTCTTCAAGTGTCTCTCAGCCATTAGAGATTCTTCCTATGTAAATCCTCAGTTTAGCTCTGCTCCCCATTTTTTGATTTTTGGTGTTTAATTTCTTGTTTTCTTTATAAATTGGATATCACCCTTCTGTCAGATGTGGGGTTGGTAAAGTTGTTTTCCCATTCTGTACGATGTCATTTTGTTCCAATGACAGTGTCCTTTGCCTTACAGAAGCTTTTCGTTTTCATGAGGTCCCATTTATTGATGGTTGGTCTTAGAGCACAAGCTTTAAGTATTCTGTTCAGGAAATTGTCACCTGTGCCAAAGAATTCAGGCTTTATCCCACTTTCTCTTCTATTAGATTTAGTGTGCCGGTCTTTATGTTCAAATCTTTGATCCACTTGGACTTAAGTTTTGTGCAAGGTGTTAGATATGAGTCTATTTGCATCTTTTACATGTCGATATCCAGTTAGACCAGCACCATTTGTTGAAAATGCTCTCCTTTTTCCACTCTACGGTTTTCACTTTTTTGTAAAAAATTAAGTGACTATAGATTTGTGGGTTTATTACTGGGTATATAATTCGATTCCATTGATCACCTGTCTGATTCTATACCAGTACCATGCTGTCTTTATTACTATTGCTCTGTAGTATAGCTTGAAATCAGGGTTGGTGATATCTCCAGATTTTTTTTTTTTTTTTTTGGTACAGGATTATTTAGCTATTCAGGGTTGTTTTGTTATTTCATATTAAGTTGAGAATTTTTCTTTCAAGGTTTGTAAAGCATTGTGTTGCTATTTTGATAGGAATTGCATTGAGTCTATATATAGCTTTTAGTAGGATGGCCATATTTATTATGTTGATCCCACCTATCCATGAACATGGGAGATCTTTGCATCTTCTAATACCTTCTTCAATTTCTTTCTTCAAGAACTTGAAGATCTTGTTGTACAGGTATTTCACTTGCTTGGTTAGAGTTACTCCCAGATAGTTTATATTTGTGGCTATTGTGAAGGGTGTTATTTCCCTAATTTCTTTCTCAGCCTACTTATCTTTTGTATAAAGAAGGGCTTCTGATTTTTTTGAATTGATTTTATATCCAGGCACCTTGCTGAAAGTGTTTATCAGTTGTAGTAGTTCTCTGGTGAAATTTTTGAGGTCACTTATGTGACCCCAAAATTATCATATCATCTGCGAATAGGGATAATTTAACTTCTTCCTTTCCAATTTTTATCCCCTTGATCTCCTTTAGTTGTCTTGAATTGCTCTAGCTAGAACTACAAGTACTATGTTGAAGAGATATGGGGAGAGTGGGTATCCTTGCCTTGTTTTGATTACAGTAGGAAGACATGAATGAATAGGAAAGTAGAAAGTCTATGAGTAATAGGATTTTTTGCTTTATTCTCTTCGAATTCTAGCAAAATGTTTCAGAATTACGATGTGACTGTGATGAAATTAGGTTTGATTTTAATTTGAATTAAGGTATGTTTTTAAAATTAGTTCACATATCATTTTATAGTGTTTGTGATTATATTTTAAATTAAAAATCATTCTCTCTTAACAAGGCTTTAAAATAAATCTTCCTCCAAGTTCCATGATACTGCTAGCCCTACATAACTGGCTAGGTTTTTAATACCAGGCATGATTTACCTATGTTGAGGAGGTCATAAATCAAGTTAGAGAACTATTGGTTACTGCTCAATTAACCCTGCTACTTCTACACTGTTAGAGTTAGTGTGCCTACATCCCATACCTTACTAAACCCACATAATTCCTGACAGAATTCTAATATTCATCCTCATCCTTACAAGTAAGTTCAAGCCTGAAAATTTATCAAGGAAACTACTCTTCTGAACAGATGAAGACCATTACAGAAAAATCACAACTGATCAAAATGGTGAGTTGTTAAACCCAGTTCCAATTTATAAACCAACAACACAACTTCTGAACCCAAGGTTTAGGAATCATTGCAGAAGAAGGCACAGAAAGACTGTAAGAGCCAGAAGAAAAGAGTGATTTCTGTGAGCTATTGTCTCTTAGAAATGTCAGACACTACACCCATAAAATCTCAATAGCATTGATGCTTAATTATGACCTGAAGTAAGATGACGTCAATAGATGTGTAAAATGGATAGGGAAATTCCATGGGTCCTCAACACTAGATAAATAACTACTGACAAGTAGGTAAGACAGAGAGCAGGAGAATCATTCTGCCTCAGGGAAAAGCACATCAATTCTTTATCTAGTAACAAATGGCCATCCCTGGAAACATGCGTACAATTAACATTATAGAGACTGAACAGGTTGCATTTACATGTTTAGGAACACACATGCACACAATTATAGAAATAAAGATGCCATGGATGTGAAAGAGCTAGAAAAGTGCATGGAAGAGTTTAGATAGAGGAAAGAAAGACGGGTGAGAGATTTTTATAAGAATTGTAATTTCTGTCTATTGTGTTCAGTTTACCAGCAATACATGGTGAATAGGATTAATATTGTTTATTTACATGTTAGCTAGTTAGAAAAAAATACAAAAATTAGTTTCATTGTTTATCATTATTATAAAATTGTTGGCTAAGAATTAAATTTTTAATTCAAATGTAGGAATTATGTATGTTAAATAAAAGTTTTAATAAGCCACTAATTTAATCTGAAGTCCTATGTACAGCCCTAATATAACAACCCAAAGATAAAGTGAATTAGACTAGATTTTCATATCATTAATGAAAACAAATATTGCTAAAGTACTTTGAAATTACAAAAATTAGAAAAGATTATGATTAAAAATTCTTTAGAATACCACACAGCTTATACAAATAAAGAGAATATTTAAATTTTCTCTCTGAATAAATGAAAAAATCATCAAAGAACTAATTATGGAACATTTATGAATATACCTGACAAATCCTTAGTAATGTTATTAGATTCACTTGAATTAGATTACTATGTTAAGGATTATCCCATGAATTTGTGTAGAATATCTTTAAGCTACCTATGACAATATTTATAAAAGTTAGTAACTATATATGTGAAATCTATTTATTGTGTTACAAGTAGCAGAATATATACATATGCCCATTTATTCAAAAGTATTTATTCATGTCTAACTTTGCTCAGTAAATTGACTTATGCAGATAATTTATGTGTCTATTCTACATACCAATATTAATAAAAACATAAATATTTGGTGATAGATGAAGAAAAGAAAAAAAAGGAGGGAAGAGAGTGAGGAAGAAAGGAAAGGAAAGGAATATAGCGAAGAAAGGAACTAGGAGCCAAAAAGGGAAGAAAAGGCTAGAGAACATAACAGCAAAACTTAAGTACGCAGGTACATCATTTATTGTGGCAATTTTTATTGTTTCACAAATTCTCAGGTACAGGATTTACTTTGCTTCCAGATTAGTGGCTAGCTTAAATATCGTAGAAGTCTTTGAACACCAAAAAGAACTGCAGCTGTCTTCATTTTATCTGTCTGTCATTGAAGACTTTTAATGACCCTTACCTAACACTCACCAGCTCTTTTCTTAGAGAGAATTTTAGCTTCACTTATTTTGGGTAAAAACACCAAGATTTAAATACAATTATATCTATATTTTTTTAACCCAAGCACTATGTAATCACCAAGTACATTATTTGGTAAGCAGAAGGCTTGGTGGCAGGAGGAGGAAGCTTAGTGCTCACATCTTCAACCTGCAAGCATATGGCAGAAGCCAAAAAAAAAAAGAAAGAAAGAAAGAAAGAAAAAGAATGGTACAATGTACCAAGTATCAAACAGTATCAACAGTGGGAACCAAGGGCTCAAGTCCAGAGACTACAGGAGATATTTCTCATTCAGACCAAAGTGAAAAGGCATCATGTAATATTATCTTTAGAAGTTAAGTAGATACTTCTAGCTTAATATGTAAACAAACTTGATGCCATAATTAACTCACCTGACTTGAAGTCTGTTTTTACCTCTCCAAATTAAATGGTTTGGGGTAGGTGTTTATAATGTCTACTGTCATTTCTCAACTGCAACATTGTTAATATATTTAAAGACATGCAAGATATATATAGTAGATAAGCTATATAAAGTTCAGATTATTAAAACATAGACATGAGGTGATGGTAGTGTTGATTTCTGATGAATATATTTTTTAGAAAACAAACTGGCCCTTTTTATTTGAGGTTGAAATTTTAATCATATAAAATAACCTGCAGATGGTTTTACTGGTTAACTAACAATATGATTCTTCATTTGTATATATAAAAGTAATTTGGAATCTCATATATTATATTACATGAGTCTGTTGCTTGTGAAGACAATCTGTCCATGTTCCATAAGAACAATGACATCCACACCTGGAATATTTTCTAGCCAAGGTTTGTAGATCTAGGACTAGACCTCAGGATCAAAACTTTTGATCATGATATCATTCCCACTACAGTCCAATGCTGCAAGTATTTAGTACACAGATTAGCTGTCAAGCAATGAAAAGTCTCTTGTCATATTTAGATGAGAGCATCCATGATGTGTCTTGGAGAGAACCAGCTGACATAAGGTAGAATCATCTGTGAAAGGAAAAAAGGTCATTATTGGCTATTTCTGGGAGGTGACTTGAAAGAAGGAGGGGAAGGGTGTCACACTCTGCACTGATCCTTGACGTTTCTCAGGCTAACACTCCATTAGCAGTGATAAGTTGCCCTCTGTTAGTGAACTCTTCCAGAAGAGCAAAAGCAACCCAAGAACACTTTGCTACATTCAGACTGGTTCTCTACACTCAGCTCTTGGGTTTGCTAGATGTGCCAAGAGACATGCATGGTCACCAGCAAAGTTCTTCAGTAAACTAAATGAGTGCCAAAGAATAAATTACACATATTTCTAAATGACAGGTAGCTGCATGGAAAAGTTGCCTATTATTCGAGATTAAAAAGTCATATGGGTTACATTTTAATAAGTCTGCCTGCAATTTTATTCAGTAATTCAGACTTTTTATTATTCTCTACCAAACTATACATTCCTTAGGCAGTGGTCTGAGCTGTGCCTGGAAAAAAAAATGAAATTGGCCAGTTTACGAATTCACCTTAAATTGCATCTCTCACAGATTTCATGATAAAGATTGGGGAAATACTAAGCAGTAAATCATGAGAATCTCTCCATTTCATGCATTCTAAATTTGTGAAATGTCAGAGAATGAAATATCTTCACTTGTGTACATCAACAGTTTTGAAGATATATAAACCATTGCTAAATAATATATTTATTTGTTTGCATATGATTTTTATGAACTCCAAATAGACACATAGTGTGGTTACAGATTATTTTTCTGTTTTCAGAGAGATACAATAATTCCAAGATGTTACAGAAGCAAGCAATAATAAATATTTATTTAAGGATATATTTAATGTTAAGAATCTTAGTACCCAAATAGAAAGAATAGTAATTTCTTTGTGTGTGTGTGTGTGTGTGTGTGTGTGTGTGTGTGTGTGTGTGT
>CAJQZJ010000727.1:4376323-4438465 GCA_907164525.1 Lophiomys imhausi | reverse complement strand
ATTAAAAGCTAATCGATTTCTAGATTATTGTATCCTGAGAAGCATCTTACTATATGGAATCACTCTTCTGTACAATTTAATAGGGCTCAAAGATGCCCTTGCTTATTTATGAGCAGGACAAACAAAGGCTGCCATAATTCTATTCTCTGTCTCAGAAATTATGTTATCAGTTGGAAGAAAATGCTGTCAAACTGTCTACTTTCTCTCCAACCCCTGCTGTGTGTATCTCTCTCTCTCTCTCTCTCTCTCTCTCTCTCTCTCTCTCGTGTGTGTGTGTGTGTGTGATATTTCTTTCCTTTTGTCTTAGCATTGAACATTTGTCTATTAACAGGGAGAGTGCCATAGAACTCCATTATGGAAGAGACTGCCCTAAACCTCTTTCATCTTTAACATAGTCTAGCCTCAGGGTAAAGCATTCTCTGTCCAAATATCTGATCATCACTCTTACTATCTTCCTTCCCTACAGCCCCTAGTTTAACTTTGTATGATTTTATGAAAGAAAATCTACAATGAATGATCCACTTGGTATAAAGAATTGTGTCTTTTCTTATTGGAATCATATTTCCATTCCCCATTTAAACAACTCTTCCCTCATAGAAATAATAATGTAAAATAATATTTTTCATTAATAAGCCTGATTTTGATATTTTTCACAAAAAATACATTGGAGATAAACTGCTTGGATAGTGTGACCCATGAAACTTTGATAATATTTTTTGATAATCTAATATTACCATTCTTTGACCCAAACACTAGGACAACTCTTAAACCAAAACAGTCCACTATAATTCACCAAGCATATTCATCATTCCAGTGTTTCCAGAAATATCAAAATTTTGTGTGTGTGTGTGTGTATGTGATTATTTTGTGTTCTTTAGAAGGATTCCAATGCATCATCTATGATCTGGCAATTTTTTACTTTTAAAAAGTATATTTAAAGAATAATAAAATGGGTCTTTTGGATGTTTTTCTAGTTTACTTACAGAAAGGAATAAACCATGCTTAATACATGTATGCTTATATATAAAATATATATTTATGCATTGTATATATTTTATACTTGTATATGTTATATATTTTTCCTGAATCAAATGAAATTTTATTTTTGATATTTTAAAGGAAACTCTATATTATTACACTATTATTCACAGTAGATGAGCCATCCTCTGCACTGTTAACAATTTTTGTGAAAAAATAACTACAATTGATATAGGATGTTTTGAAAGTACTTTCTTATGTATAATAAAGATTTTCTATTGTGTTCTCACTCTATGTTTTCTGCTTCTTTTGACAAATCAGATGTAGAAATTATCTTTTTTCACTAATTTAATTTTCATAAAATAAATTCTGTTTTTAAATTCTACCTCCCTGAACTTCTCCCAGATCCTCCCACTTCCCTACAAATCCAAATCCACACCCTTTTCTTCTCTCCCCATTAGAAAGCAACCAGACAACTCAAAATTTAATTATGAGACTCTAGCTATCTGTTCTTCAACCACCTCAGAGACCTGAGAGGGATAAATATATCTGATTTTATAGGAAGTACAGGGCCTGCAGCTTCCAAAATTAAGAATAATATACCAGTGGCTGCCTGGACAGTTCCCATTTTCTCTCCATACATTACAGCATCGATCTTCAGTCGTTTGGCCCCGTTTCTCTGACAGACATTGATTGTAGAGCAGGGGTTATGAAGGACTTGCCTACCCTGTCTTGGCAGAGCTAGGCTGTCGATTTACTTGCTTCCAGGTTTTGTCCTTTTTGGACAGCATTCTGTCTACAGTTGGAGCAAGGGGCTTTTCCTACCAAGAGATAGGCTTCCGATTAATTCAATCATCTCCCACTGGAGATTTTTTGATGCTCATCTTCTACTTGGGGTAGAGTAGGGGGTGCTGTCAGGAGTTGATATAAAAAAATCTAAAGTTATGAAAACATCTTTGAATGCCATATTCTGCAGATATCTTGAGGTTTTTGAAGAGGCCCTATCTATCTCTTCTTTTAGTGTAAAAGCTCTCTTTCCATAGATTCTGATTTTACTAAAAGTAGCTTTAACATTTATTCTTATCTTTATATGGATCTTTGACCACTGAGATTATTCTAGGAAAATTAACTTTAAAATTGGACCATCTTATTCAAACATGGAGATGATTTCCAGTTTTCTGGTAATATTTTCAAGTAGAAATGATTTAACCTCCCCTAAAGTGACTATTTCAGCTTATAACATGTTCAAAAATTGATCCTTCTTTGAGCTAATCATGATGAATTGTTACAAAAAAAATATTTGTAGTTGGTTTTGTATCATACAGGATTCTCAGCACAGATATTTTCAAGAATGGGAGTTTGATGAAACTGAATAAAGGAATTCCTGCATCACCAAAAAAAAAAAAAAGAAAGAAAGAAAGAGCATCCAGACATCTAACAAAAAAGATAAAGTTAAAAACAAAACAAACCTGAATAGAATAAAGCAAACAAACAAATAAAAAAGAAAAGAGCCAAAGGAAAGCAAGAGAAACACATGCAGGAAGTGGCAAATACAGAGATCCCTTAAAAACATAAAATCAGAAACCATAATGCTTTTTCCAGGTCTATAAAGAATTGTGTTGGTATTTTGATAGGAATTGCATTGAATCTATATATTGCTTTTGGTAGGATAGCCATTTTTATTATGTTGATCTTACCTATCCATGAGCATGGGAGATCTTTCCATCTTCTAAAGGCCTCTTCCATTTCTTTCTTCAGGGGCTTGAAGTTTTTGTTGTATACGTCCTTTACTTGCTTGGTTAGAGTTACCCCCAGGTATTTTATATTGTTTGTGGATATTGTGAAGGGGGTTGTTTCCCTTATTTCTTTCTCAGCCCATTTGTTTGTTGTATAAAGAAGGGCTTCTGATTTTTTTTGAGTTAATTATGTATCCAGCCACCTTGCTGAAGTTGTTTATCAGCTGTAAGAGTTCTTTGGTGGAGTTATTGGGGTCACTTATGTATACTAACATATCATCTGCGAATACAGATAATTTGACTTCTTCATTTCCAATGTTTATCCCTTTGATCTCCTTTAGTTGTCTTATTGCTCTAGCAAGGACTTCAAGTACTATATTGAAGAGATATGGTGAAAGTGGACATCTTTGTCTTGTCCCTGAGTTTAGAGGAAATGCTTCAAGCTTCTCTCTATTTAATTTGATGTTGGCCACTGGCTTGCTGTATATTGCCTTTATTATTTCTAGGTATGGTCCTTGTATGCCCGTTCTCTCCAGAACTTTTAGCATGAAGGGGTGTTGGATTTTGTCAAATGCTTTTTCTGCATCTAGCGAGATTATCATGTAGTTTTTTTCTTTCATCTTGTTTATATGGTGAATTACATTGATAGACTTTCATATATTGAACCATCCCTGCATTCCTGGGATGAAGCCTACTTGATCATGATGTATGATACTTTTGATATGTTCTTGAATTCGGTTTGCTAGTATTTTATTAAGTATTTTTGCATCTATGTTCATGAGGGAGATTGGTCTGAAGTTCTCTTTCTTTGTTGGATCTTTGTGTGGTTTAGGAATCAGAATGACAGTGGCCTCATAGAATGAGTTTGGTAGTGTTCTTTCTGTTTCTATGTGGTGGAAGAGTTTGAAAAGTAATGGTGTTAGTTCCTCTTTGAAGGTCCTGTAGAATTTCGTGCTAAAGCCATCTGGCTCTGGGCTTTTTTTGGTTGGGAAATTATTAATGACTGTTTCTATTTCCTTGGGTGTTATTGGGCTGTTTAAGCTGTTAATCTGATTTTGATTTAGTTTTGGTAGGTGGAATTTATCGAGGAATTGGCCACAATGGTATTGACCCTTGTATACGGACATAATATTAAGATTGTATTGGGCTACATAGGCATTGATCTTTGTATATTGATACAAAATTAAGAGTATATTTAGCCACAATTGAATAGATCTTTGTATATTGATACAAAATTAAAGGTAACGCTTCCTAATGGTATCATACCTAGAGATACTTAAAAATAAAATGTGAAGCTCTGGCCTCTTGATACCAACCGTCTAAAACTGTTTAGGATAGTTAAGAAAAACAAACTCCTATTCATGCAAACATGTCACTTTGTTAGCTACTATGACAGTCTATCACAGATATTCTCTAAACTACTCAGTAATCAAGTTGTTAAGAGACAAGCAACATTTGCTTATCTAAATACAAGAGACGGATAGGGCATCTTCAAAAACCCCAAGAGATCTGCAGAATATGGCATTCAAAGATGTTATCTTAAATTAAGATTTTCTTTTTTTTGATATAGAGACATATCAGCTCCTGACAGCACCCCCTATTCTACTCTAAGTAGAAGATAAGCATCGAAGAATCTCCAGTGTGAGATGGTTGAATTAGTGGCAAGCCTATCTCTTCGCGTGAAAAAACTCCTTGCTTCAACTGCACACAGACTGCTGTCCAAAAAGGACAAAACTTGGTAGCAGGGAAGTCGACAGCCTAGCTCTGCCAAGACAGGTTAGGTAAGTCCTTCATAATTCCTTCTCTACAATCAATGTCTGTCAGAAAAACAGAACCAAAAGGCTGAAGACTGATGCTGGAATGTGTGGAGAGAAAATGGGAACTGTCCAGGCAGTCACTGGTTTGTCATTTCTTAGTATTGAAAGCTGCAGGCCCTGCACTTCCTATATAATCAGATATATTTATCCTTCTCAGGTCTCTGAGGTGGTTGAAGAATAGGCAGCTTGAGTCTCATAGTTAAATTTTGAGTTGTTTAGGAATCAAGAGGGCGTTCTAGATCTAAGAAGATGGTTATAATAGTGATGCAAGTTAGTATGAAAGCTAAGTCAGTTATAGAACTTTAAATTCATGGAGATGGTTAGATAGTAGAATGTTAAAGTCAGGGGCCAAATATGTATGAACTGGACATTGGGAAGATATACTGGGCCATTTAACACTCATAAATGTGGCATATTTATTTCTGTTGTTTTGTATAGTATTTACTGTTATTAGAAAAGGAACCATTTGTTGGACTGAAAGGGGAAGCTGTTGGGGGGCAGAGGGTGGAAGGGTGGGACAGGAAGGGGGAATTGGGAAGGGTTTGTGACTGAGATGTAACTTGAAGAAAAAAATAAAGTATTTAAAAAAAAAAAGAAACCATAATGCATAAGTCAAAGATCTGTATGATTAGAAAAAAAAAAAAATCCAGACAAAGCATCATGAGACGAAAACACTCCAAAAATAGGCCATATAATCCTAGGAATGAGTCTTTGTCTTAAAAGTGGCTTGTACACCCAGTGAAAATTACATTTTATTCGGTGTGTGGTTAACAATTGAAGATAGCTGCTGGGTTATGGTTGTGGGCTTCTATCTACTTCTACTCTCAGCACTGGGACCCAATCAGCCAAAGACTGTACAGGCCCTGCACATGCTGCCAAATTCTCTGAGAGTTAATATGATATTTGATTCTCCTATGTTTAGAAAATGTTCTTTCTTTGGTGTTTTCCATGCCTTCTGGCTCCTATTGTCTTTCTGACTCCTCTTGCTAGGGTTCTCTGAGCCACAAGAGGAAGGAATTGATTGACACTTCCCATTTAAGCCTGAGTATTCCAAAGTGTCTCACTCTCTGCATATCATCTAGCTGTGAGTCTCTGTATTTGTCCCCATGTGCTGCAGGAAGAAGCTTCTCTGGTGGTGGCTGAGCAAGGCATTGATCCATTTCATAGTAGATTGTCATTAAGAGATATTTTGCTGTATTTTCCTTTAGCAGAACAGTACTATTTGGTATGTCCCAAGGTCCCTGGCCTATTTAGTTTCAGGTTCTTGGCCTTTCAAACAGTGTTGGGGATGGATTCCATCTCATGTAGTGGACCTTAAATCCAATGAAATACAGATTGGTTAGTCCTACAAACGTTGTGGCATTATTTCACTACAGTATCTTACATGCTGCTCACCATTGTAGATCAACGGGTTTGTAGCTGGGTTGGTGTTTTCCTTTCTCCTTTGGTACCAAACAAATTACTTTCCAGTGCCATGAACACTAATGATAAGAGGTGAAGTTTCTGGGTATGTTACATTTTTACTTTTCGTTCTTTAATGTGTTGTGTTGCAGTTGTTTCTAATAGGCCCTTGCAAACTGTTTGCAAAAAACAACCAATAGCATTGGCAATACCTTGGGTTGTTTGAGGTTTCCCATAGGGGTCCATTGGCCAACAACTCAATGTAATGTAACACATTCCCAGACCAGGGGTCTTCATTTGGTGATTAGAGATGTCCAGGTGAGATTTTATCTCCCCCATTATTTAGCAACTCCATTAGATCACTTCATGTAAGGAAGCTTTTACTGTGTTAGTTTTTCATACCGCCCCTCAGACTGCCCTTAGTTTTAGTTTCTCCTCTCTTCATTTTCATCCTTACTCTTGCCAGTCCTTATCCTTGTACTTTTGGTCCTGTAGTTATAGCTCTAAACTCCAGTGAACCTATAATTATCAATTTTATTTCTCTACTTAGCCTCTGTAGTTATAGATTTTTACCTGCTTATTGAACATATGGTAACTCATATCTGAACATGAGTAAAATCATATCATATATGTCTATTGTGGTTTGATTTTCTTCAAAAACATACATACTCTCCTGTACACCTTCATACATCTTCATTCCTCGGGGCTTCAAGTACATGGTTTCAATTTTCTAACTTTCTGCTCCTATCATTGCTTAATGTCTAACATTTGTTGTTTGTTCCTTATTTTGAACCCTTTATTGAAGTCAGCTACATTTCATTTGACTTCCTTAGCTAAAAGATTTGAAAGGAACTTGTACATATATAGGAGATTTTCAATGATGATTCTTTTGGTCAGTATCTCATATATCTCCAAGTAATCATATTCTGGCCCATTCTATGCCTCAACAAGACTATGTATGTATGTGTTCTCATTGTTGTTGGTCTATGGGTCCCCCCACAAATCTTCTTCCAGATAGGTCCTTGCAAGATGTTAATTCTGAATGTTCACTGTTCTCAGAATCCCTGTCCTCATCATATTTTTAGGCAATGTTTGACAGGTTTGCAAATTTTAAATTGTAATATCAACATATCATTATATAATTAATGCAATATGTTGTAAAATAAATGAGTTTATGATCATCAAATTTTTCAACTATGTAATAATTATAGAAAAATATTAATTGTGAGTAAATACAATTTTTACTTAATTTATTTTATATTATTATGCTATTTTTAATTTTCTGCAATAAGATGGAAATGATAAAGAATTATCCTATATTTTATTGTGAAATCATTGATTATGTGCTCTTTAATTAACCGATGAAAGTGAAAATTAGAAAGTTTTAACCAATTAAAATGTAATTTCTCCTATGAACTGCTTTCAAGAGCCATCAATAACATCATAAAATTGTATTTGTGTACAATTAAATGAGAAACCTTATTTCAACACTGGCTTGTTGCATATTGTGTTCAAAGCATTCACAAGGGAATTAGTAGTCTTTCTTCATATTATGACACATTTTTACTGTTTATTTTAAAATCTCAGTCCCATCCCATCTGCCTTTGTAGTAATTCCTATGTTACTTTAGCCCAAAAAGCACACTGAGCAACTTCCAACAGAATCAGACCATGGGTTTTTCACAATCTCCTCTGCAGGACAGGCTGTGTGAAGTTTGTTGTCTTGTCCCTTAGAGTCAACTCTAAGACATCACTTCACTCATGAACTTGGTTCTCACAAGAACACAGAGGGCTCTGCCTCCGTCTCATACTGGTGGCTGCTTTGTTGACACATAAGTCCTTGTAAACTTTTACTTTTCACTGTACATGCTGTACAGTCTTCTGTGATGATGAAGATTTTTCAAAATCAATGAAGCGTATAAATCAATCCTCTTTTATTTCAAATTTTGTTTTCATGGGGTTTTAATTTTATAACCATGCAGTATTGAAAGAATTGCTTCATACTTGCAGTGTTTGTATATTTTTTACAAAAAAATACAACTGTGTAGAAAAAAGAGATTTTTATCTCCTCTTTCAAAAAAAAAGCAATTTCTCATAGTTCGCCATGCCTCAAAGATTCATTAGCTCAATCCTTGAATGCATTCTTCTCAGTGATACATTCAATTTTTTTCTAGTTAGAGATGAATTGATTATTTTAATTAATATATCCCTTGTGGGATTATTTATTTCTCAAACTCAAAGCAATAGTCTATCTTGATTTTGTGAATCAATAGTCTGTGTATTTTAATTCATTTATAAATTGATGCATATATTGCTGTGTTCTCTCTACAGGATTATTCCAGAAGAAGCAGTATGAATCAGAAGGGACATACCACAGTTCCTATTTTTTTAGAAAGAAAATTGAGGTATAAAATATGTGAAAATAAGTTAGTATACAATTTTTTTAAAATAACTAAGTTTTCCTCTTTGATAAAATGATATTTGAGCAAGGAGTAAAAGAAAATAAAGGATGAAGCATAGGAATGAACAAAGAAAACAATTAATCTAGGAATAGTAAATAAATTAGATGAATCTATTAGGAGGTTTATGCTTGATGTTCCCAAAACTGAAAGAATAGTTTTGTTAGAGCACTGTGGATATAATAAAGGGATGGTAGGACAGGGTGGGGAATCCATGGCAGTTTGGAACTACAGAAGGATATTATGGAAAGACCAGGATAGAAAATATCTGTGATAGGAAAAGAATATGTTGTTTTCATGTGCACAGTAAATGAAACATACTAAAGGAAGAGATTTTGATGTCTTCCCTGAGATATATATCCTAATTGTATTTTCAACAAAATAAACCTTTCTGCTCATGATATTATAATGATTTTATAATATCTACGAATGCAATACAAAATACAAAATCTCGTTCAGAAACCATTTGTCTACACAACTCTAATTTTATTCAGACTGTTTTATATACTAAATCATTGTTCTTTGTTTACATCTTTGATAAATCTATAAGCAAAATTAGACACATCTAATTGTTACTGTCCTAGACACTATTTTGTAACTTCATGTCTCAGATTAATTTCTAATTGTTTAGTCTGGAATATCTTGAATAAAAAGCATAGTATAATATATTGACTTCCATGGATAGGATTAATAAATATGAGTTATAACACTTGTCAAATTATGAAATATTCACAAACAACAACAAAATTATTATAATCAGTATTTTCAATAATACATATATTACATAAAATGAAAGTGCTATACTGAAAGGAGAACTTATAACCTATGTATGTTATTAACAATCTTCGAACCATGAAAGTAACATGTTTTTATATAAAACATATTTTATATAAGTCCCTCAGCATATGCCGAGGAGTGATATCATTATTTGAATTTTTACTTAAGTCTGAAATTCACAGTGTTCTTTGAGATAATCATGACTTCATGCTGATATTTATGTTTTAAGAGCCTCCCTTTATTTTTTCCTATGTTTATGAGTATTGGCTTATGTCTTTAGCTGTACATCACATGCACGCACTGTTCATGGGAAAAAGAAGAGGGAGTCACATTCTCTTTGCCTAGAGAAGCAAACTATTGTGAGCAGCGGTATATTTCTGGGAACTGAACTCTGGTCCTCTGTAAAGTTATTTAGTCTTCTTAACTGCTGAGTTATCTCCCCAGCTTTAACTCTGATATTTTTCTATGTCAAGCATTTTTTCACAAGTAAAATCTGGGTACTGATTCATTGTGCTTAGTATGACATAATTTAAAATTTCTTCCATAAGCTCATTTATTAGACTCATTTATTTCAAAAGGAAATTATTACACCTATTACTTTAGAGTTTATGATTCAATACATTGAAAAGAAGCAGAAAGTTTATATTTTTAATATACTCATGGTTCTGTGAGTTTGGTGTTTTCTTCAAAACACAGGTTAAAATTAAACTAGCATTATAAAAATATTAAGAAATCCGATGTCCGTTTGTTGAAGGACTTTTAAGTTGTTTCCATTTCTTGGATATTTTTAATAAGGCATCAGTGAACATTGCTGAGCCTGTGGAAAATGGTGTTGAGTCCTTTGGGCATATGACAAGTTGTTACTGTTGTTGTTTTTGGTGGTGGTGGTGCTTTGCTTTTGCTTCGCTTTGCTTTTTGAGATCCTCCATACTGATTTCCAGAATGTCTCTACCAATTTACATCCTAACCAACATTAAATACACAACTTTTCTAGAACCTTTTTTTTCCTCAGTTGCTTTGTTGACATCACTCATCAGACTGGGGTGAGATAAAATGTCAGGTTTTTTTTTTTTAATTTGTAGTTGCCAAGGCTTAGGAACATTTTGTGGGGTATTTTTTAGATTTTCTTTGGGGGGGCTGCCCACTCTGTTCCCATTCCCTTTCTCTTGAGGAGGCTCTGATCCAGGGCTAGCTCCCTGGTCTGTTGCAACTGTTCTTTTTTTTTTTTTTTTTAGGCTATCCTGGAACATGCTTTGTAGACCAGGCTGGCCTCGAACTCACAGAGATCCACCTGCCTCTGCCTCCCAAGTGCTGAAATTAAAGGTGTGTGCCACCACATTTAGCATAACTGTTCACTTTTTAAATGTTAAATGTTTGACTGTGGGTCTCTGCACCTTTTTCCTTTGCTGGATAAAGCCTCTCAGATGGCAGTTATGTTAGGTTCCTGTCCAGTTACCTATTGAAAACTCTCTGTTTAGATACCTGGCAACATGAAAATGGGTAATATACACAGAATGGAATTATATTCTGCTGCAAAGAAAAATGAATTCATGAAGTTTGAAGATACTTTTACCTAACATTCCTCATTAAAGACAAAACAAAACAAAACTCTCTCTTTTCAGCAGAAGGAAACTGTAACAGAAGGCCACAACTGGGCTAATGCTGAGGTCAGCAGATTGCTGGGAACTCATGCCAACCAAATCCATCTACTTCATAACTCCTGCGTGTATGACTCAGGGAACTTGGAGGAAGAGGGTGCTGAATGTTTGCAAGAACCATTATACTAGGAAGTTTTCTGTTAAACAATCTTTCCTAGAAAGAGTTGCAGAAACAATATCACATTTATGTAATATCAATTGACATACTAATGTAGTAGTGGGAATTTTTGTGGGTTCCATCTTTAAATAACTACAGGAAACTAATTAACTTCTGGGAGAAGGTGAATTAACCTTTCCCAGGGAAGATTGCTCTTATTGATTGTCCAATGCTGACCAGCCTTAAAACCAAATATATATATATATTCTCAACAAAATTCAATTGAATGGGATATATATATGTATATACATATATATGCATGTATTACACACACATACACATGTGTGTAGTAATACTATTCAAAGTAAGGCTATCAACTTGGGAATGGGGAAAGAGGAAGGGATCTAGGAAGGATATCAATGTGAGATTAGAGGGAGGAAAAGGGCTTTGGAAAGTTATGTATTTCTACTACAACTATAAATATATTTTTAAAAAGAAGTGAAATGTTTTAAATATGATTGTAATTTGGCTGTAATAGTGTAGTAAGTACAAACTTATAATCTCAGAGTATCAGGGTGTCAGGAGAGTATCATCAATTTGAGACCAGACTGGACTGCATAACGAATTCTAGGTCAATCAATCCCATATATGAAGATCCTTCAAAATTAACGATGATGGCAATAATAAGGAGATGTTCACACAATCACCTTATTGTAGTATTATTCTACAGCAATTATTACAGTGTTCTACAGTTAGTATTTAGTTCTGCATATTCTTGGAAGCTCAGGCCTTGTCAGGTCACAGGACATCTGGTTGAACTGGAGAGGCAGGAAAATAGATTTTCTCCACAACAAAGTGTATCGGCCCTACAATAAGTACTCACACTCCCTGCTATGAAACATAAGTTCACAGCCCTTTTAATTAAGCTGCATGTTCCAGGTCCTGGGCAGCAGGAAGCTCGGGTCTCCTGAACCCAGTCAAGTGGTGGTGGGAGCCTGACTTGGCTTTGGTGAATCTGGCAGCTGCTTCTGGAGCAGCTAACAATCCATTGCCGCAGGTGAGTACTGAAGCAGGTGGTGTGAGAGAAGGAGGCAGTTTGTGACTGAGGTGGTGGAGGGTATGGGGTGGCCATGGTGATTGCCAGTAGTGATCAATATGCAAGCCTGGCCTGACCAGAAGCAGGGCCTATAAGGCAGAGGTCGGTGATTGTGTACCAAGCACCTCAAAGTGAGATCTGGCTGCCTGCAGTATGAGCCTGTCTAGGCAGGCGGATCCAAAGATGAATTCTTCTAAGAGGAAAAGGCTCTTTCTTCCCACGTATTACAGCCCAAAATAAACAGCGAGTCTCAGACAATCTTTGATGAAGTGGAGGATGGAATTGTTTACTTTGTGAGCAGGGATTTTATAAATTGATGGCAGTGGGAGGGGTATGGTGATGAGTATATTTGATTAGCTGGAGCTAGGAGAGCCAGGAATACTTTCTTTATCTGCAGTAGCAGGGTTTTTTCTTTTTTTTTTTATAAATAAATTTATTTATTTGTTGCTTCAGGTTACATCTCAATCATATTGTCCTCTTTCCCCACTTCCCAGCCCCGCCCTCCCACCCCATAACCCCCTAACACTTCCATCCCACTCCTCCGGAGTGGAGTGTCCCAACATAACAGTCCAATGCCCCAGTTGAGAGGTCATATGAGGGTCAAGAGCCTCCTCATACACTGGGGGCCTACAAGGCAGTACCACCAGTGAAAAGTATCTCATTGCCAGAGAGAGAATACTAAAAAACAAACAAACAAACAAAAAGTGTATGTCCATGTTCCCTTTGGTGCGTTGGTTGTACTATAGATATCCTGTACTATATAGCTAAAATCCGACTATAAGTGAATAGATGCCATGTGCATCCTACTCAGTCTGGTTAGCTTACTCAGGATGAGCGTCTCTAGTTCCATCCATTTGGCGGCAAATTGCATAATTTCATAGTTTCTGGTAGCTGAGAAATATTCCATTGTGTAGATGTATCACAGTTTTTAAATCCATTCTTCAGTTGAGGGACATCTGGGTTGTTTCCAGTTTCTAGCCATTACAAATAAGGCTGCTATGAACATAGATGAGGAAACTTCCTTGTGATTCGGTAAGGAATCATTTGGATGTATACCCAGAAGTGGTATGGCTGGGTCCCAAGGCAGAGCTATTCCAAGTTTTCTAAGATATCGCCAGACTGACCTCCATAGTGGTTGCACAAGCCTGCACTCCCACCAGCAATAGAGTAGGGTTCCCCTTTCTCCACACTCTTGCCAGCATGTGCTGTCATTTGAGCTTTTGATCTTAGCCATTCTGACAGGTGTGAGATGGAATCTCAGAGTCCTCTTGAGTTGCATTTCTCTGATGATTAAGGATGCTGAACATTTCTTCAAGTGTCTCTCAGACATTAGGCATTCCTCCTTTTTGAATTTTCTGTATAGCTCTGTTACCCATTTTTTGATTGGATTATTTGGTTTCTTGGCATTTAATTTCTTGAGTTCTTTGTAGATTTTGGATATTAGCCCTCTGTCAGATGTGGGGTTGTGAAGATTTTTTTTCCCAATCTGTAGGCTGCCGTTTTGTTCTAATAACAGTGTCTTTTGCCTTACAGAAGATTTTCAGTTTCATGAGGTCCCATTTATTGAATGTTGGTCTTAGGTCCTGAGCTGTTGGTGTTCTGTTCAGGAAGTTGTCACCTGTGCCAATGAGTTTGAGTGTTTTTCCCACTTTTTCTTCTAGTAGATTTAGTGTGACCAGCCTTATGTTAAGGTCTTTGATCCACTTGGATTTAAGTTTTGTACAAGTTGATAAGTATGGGTCTAATTTCATTCTTTTACAAGTGGACATCCAGTTGTTGAAGATGCTGTTCTTTTTCCATTGTGTGGTTTTGGCTTCTTTGTCAAAAATTAAGTGGCTATAGGTGTGTGGGTCCATTTCTTGGTCTTCAATTCGATTCCATTCATCTACTGGTCTGTTTTTAAACAAATACCATGGTATTTTTACTACTACTGCTCAGTAGTACAACTTGAAATCTGGGATGGTGATACCTCCAGAAGTTTTTTTTTTTGTTGTTGTTGTTGTACAGGATTGATTTAGCTTTCTTGGTTTTTTGTTGTTCCATATGAAATTGAGAATAGCTTTTTCCAGGTCTACAAAGAATTGTATTGGTATATTGATAGGAATTGCATTGAATCTATATATTGCTTTTGGTAGGATGGCCATTTTTATTATGTTGATCCTACCTATCCATGAGCATGGGAGATCTTTCCATCTTCTAAAGGCATCTTCAATTTCTTTCTTCAAGGGCTTGAAGTTCTTGTTGTACAGGTCCTTTACTTGTTTGGCTAGAGTTACCCCCAGGTATTTTATATTGTTTGTGGATATTGTGAAGGCGGTTGTTTCCCTTATTTCTTTCTCAGCCCATTTGTTTGTTGTATAAAGAAGGGCTTCTGATTTTTTTGAATAAATTTGTATCCAGCCATCTTGCTGGATCAAGCCTCTGGTGGAATTTTGGGGGTTGCATATGTATACTATTATATCATCTGCAAATAGGGATAATTTGCCTTCTTTGTTTCCAATTTGTATCCCCTTGATCTCCTTTAGTTGTCTTATTGCTTTAGCAAGAACTTCAAGTACTATATTGAAGAGATATGGTGATAGTGGACATCCTTTTCTTGTCCCTGAGTTTAGAGAAAATGTTTCAAGTTTCTCTCCATTTGATTCTGGCCACTGGCTTGCTGTATATATTGCCTTTATTATTTCTAGGTATGGTCCTTGTATGCCTGTTTTCTCCAGAACTTTCAGCATGAAGGGGTGTTCGATTTTGTCAAATGCTTTTTATGCATCTAGTGAGATTATCATGTGTTTTTTTTCTTTCATCTTGTTTATATGGTGAATTATGTTGATACACTTTCGTATGTCCAACCATCCCTGCATTCCTGGGATGAAGAATACTTGATAATGGTGTATGATACTTATGATGTGTTCTCGATCTCTGTTTGCTAGTAGCAGGGTCTTTTCTTAAGAAGGGCAGTGTACAGGTCCTTTACTTGCTTGGTTAGAGTTACCCCCAGGTATTTTATGTTGTTTGCAGCTATTGTGAAGGGGGTGGTTTCCCTTATTTCTTTCTCAGCCCATTTGTTTGTTGTATAAAGAAGGGCTTCTGATTTTTTTTAATTAATTTTGTATCCAGCCACTTTGCTGAAGGTGTTTATCAGCTGTAAGAGTTCTTTGGTGGACTTTTTGGGGTCGCTTATATATACTATCATATCATCTGCAAATAGGGATAATTTGACTTCTTAGTTTCCGATGTTTATCCCCCTGATGTCCTTTAGTTGTCTTATTGCTCTAGCAAGGACTTCAAGTACTATATTAAAGAGATATGATGAAAGTGGACATCCTTGTCTTGTCCCTGAGTTTAGAAGAAGTGCTTCAAGTTTCTCTCCATTTATTTTGATGTTGGCCACTGGCCTGCTGTATATTGCCTTTATTATTTCTTGGTACAGCCCTTGTATGCCCGTTCTCTCCAGAACTTTTAGCATGAAGGAATGGTGCTGGTCCAACTGGATGTCCATTTGTAAAAAAATGAAGTTAGACCCATACTTATCACCTTGTACAAAACTTAAGACCAAGTGGATCAAAGACATTAACATAAGGCCTGTCACACTAAATCTACTAGAAGAAAAAGTGGGAGAAACCCTTGAACTAATTGGCACAGGTGACAACTTCCTGAACAGAACACCAACAGCTCAGGACTTGAGATCAACAATCAATAAATGGGACCTCATGAAACTGAAAAGCTTCTGTAAGGCAAAGGACACTGTCATTCGAAGAAAACGGCAGCCTACAGACTGGGAGAAAATCTTCACCAACCCCACATCTGACAGAGGGCTAATATCCAAAATCTACAAAGAACTCAAGAAATTAAATGCCAAGAAACCAAATAATCCAATCAAAAAATGGGGGAATAGAGCTAAATAGAGAATTCACAAAGGAGGAATCCCTAATGGCTGAGAGACACTTGAAGAAATGCTCAAACTTCTTAATCATCAGAGAAATGCAACTCAAGACGACTCTGAGATTCCATCTCACACCTGTCAGAATGGCTAAGATCAAAAACTCAAATGACAGCACATGCTGGAGAGGGTGTGGAGAAAGGGGTACCCTACTCCATTGCTGGTGGGAATGCAGGCTTTTGCAACCACTATGGAGGTCATTCTGGCGATATCTTAAAAAACTTGGAATAGCTCTGCCTCAGGACCCAGCCATACCACTTTTGGGTATACACCCAAATGCCTCTTCATGGAATCATAAGGAAGTTTCCTCATCTATGTTTATAGCAGCCTTATTTGTAATAGCTAGAAACTGGAAACAACCCAGATGTCCCTCAACCGAAGAATAGGTCAAAAAACTGTGGTACATCTATACAATGGAATATTATTCAGCTATCAGGAACAATGAAATTATGCAATTTGCAGCCAAATGGATGGAACTAGAAAAGCTAATGCTGAGTGAACTAACCCAGACTCAGAAGGAAACATATGGCATCTATTTACTTATAGTAGGAATTTAGCTATATAGTAGAAGGTATCGCTACTACAACTAACACACCAAAGGGAACTTGGACATAGACTCCTTATTTTTACTTTTTATTATTTATTTATTTTTATATATTAGTTATATTTTTTCTATTTTTTAGTCTTTTTTATCTATTGTATGCTTATTGGTTTGTTGGTTTAGTAGTTCTCTCTCCCGTTCAACGAGACACTTTTCACTGATGGTACTGCTTCGTAGATCCTCAATGAATGAAGAGGCTCTCGGCCCTTATACGACCTCTCAACTGAGATGAGGGACTGTTATATAAGGACACCCCACCCTAGAGAAATGGGATGGAAGGGTTAGGAGGTAAAGAAAAAAAATGAAATGTGATGTTTCGACCTTTTACTACTAATTGTCATAAACTGTTTAGGATAATTAAGAAATGCAAACTAATGGTTATGCAAGCCGGTCATTCTGTTAGGTACTATGACAGCCTATTATAGTTACTTTCTAAGCTAATCAGAAATAAACCGGCAAGAGACAAGCAACATCTGCTTACCCTAATATAAGAGATAGATAGGGCCTCTTCAAAAACCTCAAGAGATCTGCAGAATATGGCATTCAAAGATGTTTGCGTAACTTTAGATTTTTTTATATCAAGACATATCAACTCCTGACAGCACCCCCTATTCTCCTCCAAGTAGAGGATGAGCATCGAAGAATCTCCAGTGGGAGATGATTGAATTAGTCGCAAGCCTATCTCTTGGTAGGAAAAGCCCCTTGCCCCAACTGTAGACAGAATGCTGTCCAAAAAGAACAAAACCTGGAAGCAGGTAAGTCGACAGCCTAGCTCTGCCAAGACAGGGTAGGTAAGTACTTCATAACCCCTGCTCTACAATCAATGTCTGTCAGAGACACAGGGCCAAATGTCTGAAGATCGATGCTGTAATGTATGGAGAGAAAATGGGAACTGTCCAGGCAGCCACAGGTATGTCATTTCTTAGGTTGGGAAGCTGCAAGCCCTGTACTTCCTATAAAATCAGATATATTTATCCCTCTCAGGTCTCTGAGGTGGTTGAAGAACAGATAGCTAGAGTCTCATAATTTAATTTTGTGTTGTTTAGGAGTCAAGAGAGTGTTATAGATCTAAGAAGATACTTTTAAAATTGTGTTGCAAGTTAGTATGAATGTTGAGTCAGATATAGACCTCTAAACTCATGGAGATGTTTAGATAGTAGAATGTTAAAGTCAAGTACCAAATACATATGGACTGATCATTGGGAATGTACTTTAAGCCATATAACCCTCATAACTGTGACCTAATTACCTCTGTTGTACTGTATTGTATTTGTTATTATAAGAGAAAGAGCCATTTGTTGGACTGAAAGGGGAAACTATAGGGGGAAATAAGATATACCTTAAACTTAAAAGAAAAAAAAAAGGGAAGAGGATGAGGGGTTGAGGGTGGGAGGGTGGGACTGGAGGGGGAATAGGGAGGGGACTGCAATTGAGGTGTAACTTGAAGAAATAAAAAATGAAGGAAAAAAAAAAAAAAAGAAAGCCGGCTGAGCAAACTGTGAGAAGCAAGCTAGTAAGGAAAATCCCTCCATGGCCTCTGTAATTCTTCCTGCCTCTAGGTTCCTATCCTGTTTGAGTTCCTGTCCTGCTTACTTTAAATGATGAACATTCATATGGAAGTTATAAATCAAATAAATTCTTTCCTCTCCAAAAAAAAAAAAAAAAAAAAAAGAAGGGCAGTGTAGTCTCTAATTACCTATGGGCAGTGGGACGGTGGGGGGACACCGGGTGGGTGGAGAGAATGTCAGCAGAGAACTGTGTCAAAGATTACACTCCAGGTATGTTTAGAGGCATAACCAAAGGTCATTGGCTGAAATCTAAGGTGCTCAATTATCTCATTAGCATGGAGACTCATTTCCACAAATCCCAGATGTTCACTGAACAAATTTCTTATCAGGAGAAAGGGTTGGACATGTAATTTCTCTGAAAGCTATGTGACATTCCTCAGATAGAAGGTGTGGGGTTACCCCAGATCAGGTGAAGAGGAGGGAACCCTGCTGAGAAAGGAGTCCACTATTTAGCACTGAGGTCAGTGCCTTTCCAGTAAAGTCAAACTTCAACCTTAACAGCATGGTTTCCTAACAGTAGCATTCTAGAGCTAGGTTAAATATCACAGTATAGGTTCTTGAAAATTCTGTCCACTTTTCCTGTCTTATACTCATACTTCTTCAAATTGTGATGTTGTATTAGGGTTAAAAGGCCTTCACGAGATACTATGACTAAGCTGTTCAATTTCCTATCTTCCAGAAAAGTAAACAACACATCTTTATTCTCGAAAATGATAGTGTTTTATGCATTTTGCTTCAACAATAAAAATAGCCTAAGACAAAAAGCTGTATTGATGGTGCTAGTTCAGAATTGTGTACTGAGAAACAATCCATTAGAACAACAACTTGCTACAAATGAATAAATGGATGAAATCATGAATGAGTGGATAGAAAAGAGTGATACTAGTGTATAAATAGTTTATGCTTCTTTTAGAGGTCACAGAAGGACAATAAAAGTCAAGATTTCGTATGAGTAAGATTACCTACAATGCTTTATTATTCACTTTTTCATCTTATAAAAATAATATACTTATTTTATTCTGTGTTTAGTTAAATAACGTTAAATTTTAGTTGATTAATTTTGTTTTATCAGAATTTCATACATGTATATTTTGATGAAATTTATCGTCTATTCCCTTCCCTTTCTTATCCTGTCCCTCCCCCTCCTGGTTTCCCATTCACAACTTCATGTGTATCTTTCATTAGAAAAAAAATCCACTTAGTGTCACATGTATGTTCACAGCCATATGATCATCTATTGGATCATAGCATCATTGCAGAGGCTATGTCCCTGAGGATGTCTGACTCTTCAATATCCATTAATTTCCTAAAACTACTTCAGCTAATTGGGAAACTTCATTTGGACATAGTCATAGCCTTTGTCAATTAATGTTTACAACATGCCTGCCATGTCTGTGTAATACTGCTTTATTACAAATGTTCACTACTGGCTTTAAAATTCTTCCCTTCTCTTCCATAATGATTCTTGTACCTTGACGTAGAAGTGGGAGAATCAGAAATATTTTCACAGGACATTTATCAAATGTAAACTAGAGATTTGATCAAAAACTCTCTTGGGACCTATAGATCCATGGGCTCAGTAGATGCTTCCAGAAGGCTGGTGCCTGAAAACTAAGGTCTAATTCCTCAGAATGAAAAGCTGGAACTCAGAATGTAAATCAAAGTCACATCCCCAGGACACCCAAACAAAAGTCAGATATATTGGAACTAGAAAGGCATTTTCAAATTTAGAAAATAAAGTAGACTATCAAAGAATATCAGTACCTGAGTACTAAATCACACTAGTTTATTTTGGAATTTAAAAAAATATCATTGTCTGTGTAAAATTAACCAAAAATTATGTTGCTATGAAAAATTGGAAGATGGTAAAAGTGTGAAAAAGCACATTAAAAATTCCTTGAATTTGAACATGCCTAGTATACAAATTTAGTTTGGGACAAGTTAGGATACAAGTTTAAATCTCCAGGAAACAATTTAAAGATGAGAAAAGCAGCTAGAATTTAAATATCATGACATTAAATAAAAATGTGGGGAAAAAGGAAGAATCAATACACTCATTAAGCAATAGGTGGATACTATTTTTATTTTTGTTTAAAAATCATTCCAACTAAAAAGCTATGGTGTGAGAAACTTTTAATTCTTCTACTCCAGAGACAATTGTCCAATTATCATGGGATAGGGCCAGACTGAACTACATAATAAGAGGTGCAAAACAAATATGTGTCATGCCTGAAAAGAAACTCACTGTGAAATATTTAATGAAAGAAATCTGGTTTAAAAGCATAAAATGGAGTAATAGAAGGTTAAGGACAAGAATGCTAAGTACTTGAACACATATATCATTTGCAAATGTCATATACATTTTGTCAAACAGTTTGAATCTAGATAAATTTAGCAATGATAAAATATATAATACTTTTTAAAAATTTTGATAAGAAAAATGTATGAATTATGTCAAAAAATGAAGTCAGTAGAATTCCCTATCAAAGAACCAACTATTATAAGATTCTAGTTTAATTCAAATGAATGAGCTCCATTCTGTATTAAGCCTATAGATTAGTGGTTCTCAACCTTCCTAGTGATGTAACCCATTAAAACAGTTCATCATATTGTGGTGACCACCAATCATAAAAATATTTTCATTTCTACTTCATATTTGACCCTTGAAAGGGTTAGCAACCTACAGGTTGAGAATAGTTGCTATAGGAACTTTTAGTAACAACAATTAATGGAAACAATGCTACAAAATTGAAAAGGGGAAAGGAGAAAAGAAGGGATAAAACATATAACTATACTGATTTTAAAAAAGAAGAGAAAAGGAAAAAAAGTTAAACTATTTAAAAACATGGTTTTTCATCAAATTAAGCAGGAATAAAGCAGAATTCTGATATCAATATCAATCCTTAGACAAAGTAGAATTTCTGACAAAGGCTTTAAAACAATCTAGTTTCCAAGATATTTTTAATCCATTTCTTTTATTCTGATCACTCAGTGCTTGGGTTGTTCCTTTAATTGTATATTCTTTAATGAATTGTATCATAAGGCCCCTGCGTAGGGTGTAGGGGGAATGAATATGAGGAAAGGCTGCCATAATGCTTCTCTCTCTCTCTCTCTCTCTCTCTCTGTCTCTCTCTTTCTCTCTCTCTCTCTCTCGCTATCCTCCCTTCTCCCTTGTATTCCTATTGTTATATCTTATTTGGGTTAATCTATCTTTACCCCTGTTTGAAAAATCAAATGTATAAAATTTATTTGACAATGCTTATAAGACTGTAGGAAAGATAAAGGAGCATTGAAGCCCAAGTGGTTTTACCTGGCTGTTTGAAGGTTAAGAGTGTCCTTTAATTTCCCAGGAGTTCATGCACATGACCAGGTTGCTAGTGACTTGACTACTACAATTGTCTAGGCATCTCTCCAGTGACTCCTCAGGAAAAGCCAAATCTGTGCTGGTAACCAGGCCTTCACCTTCCATATCTGCTGCTGGCATTATCAGTAGCAAAAGAAAATGCAGACTCTCTGACCTCTTCCAGCCTTCTATATCAAGGATCTCTTACCAGAAATACTACTTAGAAGAAGATGGTACAAGCATCTGCAAATTGTAATTTTAATGTTTCAGAGCCCCATACATTCAGGAGACACTAGGAAAAGAAAATTGTGATGCTAATAGAAAACAGCTCAGTGTAAGTCTATCTGAGTCCATGCCGTCATCGTCATCCTCATCATCAACACAAAATACATTCAAAACTGTGCTCAATAAAACATCAGCTCTTTAGCATAAAATTAGTGATGATATATAGATGTTGATTTAATTTTATAGTTGATTGTAACTCTAAATTTTTTCTTAGATATTTTTATAAAACTATTTACTTAAAATGATGAATAAATCAAATAAACATAAAATTATGCATGTAATACTATCATCAATAATTTACAATAATGGACAAGAGAAAATATTTCATTGGAATTGTTCTTATATATTATTTGTCATAATGATAAAATTAACTTTCTGAGACAAATGAGCAGAACGATAAGCTTGACCTTAATGATTGATAGCCTTTTATCTACAAATATATTAAAAATGTATTATAAATCCTTATATTGACTTGTATCTTGTGAGTTTGAAAAATTCAATATTAATTGTACAAATATTCATTTTAAGAAATTTATTGGAATATCATTTGAGACTAATTTTAGAGTCAATAAACTCAAAAGCATAATTTTATTTTCATGAAAAAATATTAAAGTTTTATTACTATTTAATTTAAATAGTTATTTGTTAATTATAATCCATTCATAATGTCATTAATGCAAATTCATCATTATTGCATTTGCCATTATTTTTAAAGATATGCTTTAAAAATATCTTGATGAATTTGATCAGTTGACAAATACGTATCAATTGAACAATGGGAATGTATGTTATACTCTATAATTTTCATAATTGTGGCCTAATTGTTCTTATTGTTTTGTATTGTATTTACTGTTATAAGAAAAAGAGCCTATTATTGGGCTAAAAGGGGGAGCTGTTGGGGAGAATAAAAGATACACCTTAAATTAAACAACAACAACAAAAAACCAGATTGGAGGGTGAGGGGAAAGAGGTTAGGAAGGGGGAGCTGGGAGGGGGAGGAGAGAGGGTACTTGGACTGAGATGTAACTTGAAGAAATAAATAAATGTTAAAAAAGAATTTTTTCTAATTATAACTTGAATTGAGAAAAGATTAAATATTTACTATGCATATTTAATATAGTACCTAATAAAAACATCTTTAGATGAATTTCTGTAACCAAATACAATATTTAATACCTTTCTAACAGGAATATTTGGTTGTTATATTATTTTCAATAATGCACAGCAATATACATTTAGTTTAAATCATGAACTTATGCATGCACTTGACCAACTCTTTTAAAATCATGGTGTCTAGAAAAGAAATTTGTTTGGGGATTATATGAAATTCATACAAAGTGATCGATTAATGTGTGATCCACTTTTAAATTGAATTTTCTGATGGAAATTCTACATGGTTTCATGGATTTTAAAATATCTCACTATTCAGTCTTTAGCAGTTAACTTTAGGCATGTCCAATGTCAAGGCACCAGGCTAGTGATGAATTCGAGCATCATTTAGTTCTAGAGTTCCTGCAGTCTGTGCCTCAATTAGAAGATGTATTTATTACTTTAACCCTTTGTTCTCTGCATAGTAACTTTAAATAAGACAACTTAGCCTTTCATAGAACCCTGTAACTTCTTTTATAGATGGAACTTTCATTTTCTATAGTGTTCTTTTGTCTGGGGACATCTTCCATCCTCTGGGATCATTGCTGTTATATTCACACACTGAAAGAGCATTGAGTTCTGTGTATAAAGTATTATATTTCCTAAAACTTTAATATGTGGAATAGGACCACTTGTTTTCTACTTGTTGTCTACTACTTAATTTGCAAACTATAAGCTAGGAGCATTGCTGCATATTTCTTAGCTTGATTTTTCTCATTTGCAAAATGTTGCCAGTTATAGTGTATACTGAATACAGAAGGTGTGACCTTTAAAATAAAATGGAGTAAGCACATTGCATTATTACTTCTCACTAATGTCTTTTAGATCTGGCTATGTATTATTGCATGTGACCATCCTAGCATTTCCTTTCCATTGTTTTCAAAAATATTTACACTGCAACAACTTCATCTATAATTAATTTTATTTTAAAAGCATTCAGAAAAATAATGACCATTTCCCATTTTGCTAGATGGTAGTTCACCTCATATCTGGACACTTTTAAATTGAAAAATATATCATATTAAAACCACTAATTAGGTATATGAACTAATATAAAAATATACAGACAGGAAAATTATTAAACATACAGTATGATTTCATTTACTACAAATACTTGTTTCTTATTAATTTCTTGAAAATTGTTATTGTATATGTTTGTAATAAATGTCAAATTACCTCCAATGATGTTTCCTTCTAAAGTAAGCCACTGCCAAGAAGGTAAAGCGGGTCAACCTTTGCTGGTTCAATGGAGGAAAATGTATATTTCAACACTTAAAAAATGGTAGTAAGAAGTTCTTTAGGGTTTTTTTTTTTTTTGGATGTTTGCTTTTCTTCTACTTTACTCATTATTTGACCTCTAAAAAATACCTTAAACCATTTTGGGATAATGACGTTTTGTATCCCAATAGTGTGAGAATATGGGCTCATGAAACTCTCTTCATCTGGCAATCATTTTTGTGTCCATTTTTCAATTAGCAATATACTTTGCCTTAGAAGTATTAGTGAGAGTTCCCCAGTATGTCCTCTATGCACTGCCTGCTTTTCTTTTCTACATAGTTCAGTTAATATAATTATGTAATTATATAATGGGTGTCATATAAAAAGAAAATACATAAGTTATTAAATATGTATTTTAGCTGTGATATTATTTTCTGTTTTAATACCATGACCAGTGTTCTGATTATAAAGCAGTATAGAGCTTCTGATTTTTTTTAATTAATTTTGTATCCAGCCACCTTACAGGATCACCTCAGATGCCCCACCATGAACTGTATGGTATTCTGCATAGTTCTCTATACCACAAGATTTTAAACATATAAATGTAATATACCATAGCATAAACAAAAGCAGTAGTATTCATAATGAAGTATGAATCAGCCATGTCCCACTTTACTCAGCTCTTCTGACAGCCTGTGCTAGCTCTCAATGCGATGACAGGCCACCATGGCTAGAATGTTCTTGGCCCACTGTCCATGCATTGAGGAGATCAGTAAACTGCCACTGTTATCATGGGACACTTGGATCATGTTCAGAGATAGAAATCAATATTTTTGGAAAGAAATGACTATCTGGAGAGTCCTATTTGGCAGTTTTCCCATGGAACCATGTAGAGCATGGGCTTCTTTGATTCAGTGAGTTTCCTGTCAACAGCAAAAGAGATAACACAGGTAATAAATAATAAATGAGATCATGATAGCAAAGCACCTCAGAGTGACAAAATGTACAGATGACAGGTGATAAATATGGATAACGATGAAAAGCATTTTGTACAAAAAATATTAAACTTATTCTTGATGTTCTTATGACTAAAACTAGCTTTTCTTTTGTAGTAGTTGGAGAAGTCTGACAGTCTTACAAAATACATCAATTAGCCAGCCCAAGAAAATGAACACCTCTGGAACTGAACAAGTTCCAGAGTTTGTAGATTGATGTCATCAGTGAACTTCTAAGAGATAGTTTTCAGCATGAAGAACTTGTAAAACAATTTCACAAGATCTATATGTTTTCAATCATCATTGACAAGTATAATTTTCAAATACAGTCTAACAAGATAAACTGGTCTATCTTGAAATGTAAAGCATTTTGGTTGTACACTGAGAGAGAGAGAGAGAGAGAGAGAGAGAGAGAGAGAGAGAGAGAGAGAGAGGAGAGAGGAGAGAGAGATTGAGATATTAAGAACTCTGTTCTAGAGGTATAAAAGAGATTGAGAGTGTCTTTCTATAGGATTCCCTAGTCTCCTCCATATACATTGTACCAGTTTGATTTCTCTTAATGAGATAAAACACTAATCAAAAAGTCTTTGGTTTGAAAGATATATTCCATCATTCACTGAAAGCCAAGTCAAGAACTCCAGACAAAGTTAAATGATACATTCAGAGGAAAGTACTGAAGCAGCAGTTACAGAGGAACACTGCTTACTAGCCTGCTCCCCTGTTTCTTCTGAACTGTCATTCCTATACAATCAGGTCCACTTACCCAGGGATGGCAAGACAATAGTATGACAGGCTCTCCTCCATCATTTTAAAATTAAAAATAAATGCTCCATATTCATGCAGATGGGGCAATCTGATAAGTCAATTCCTGAACTTAAGTCCCTTTTTCACAGGTATATGAATTTGACAGCCATGAGCCAAGACAACACACAGGAAGTTTTACTTGTTTCCCTCCTCCTCTCCCCTCCCCTTCCCTCCCCTCCCCTCCCCTTCCCTCTCCTCCCCTTCCCTCCCCTCCCCTTCCCTCCCCTCCCCTCATTCCCCCTTTCTTCCCTTCCCTTCTCTTTTCTTCCCCTCCCCTCCCTTCCCTTTCCTCTTTCTTTTCTTCCCTCTTTCTTTCTTTCTTTTCTTTCTTTCTTTCTTTCTTTCTTTCTTTCTTTCTTTCTCTCTCTCTCTTTCTTTCTTTCTTCCTCCTCCTTCTGTTTCTTCCTTAGAGACATATTCTCTATGTAGTGCTGCCTGAGCTGAACATTGATACTTAGACAAAATTGGTCTTAAAAACACAGAGATTTTCCTGCTTCTGTGTCTCAAGTGCTGGGGATAAAAGTGTGCAATACCATACTGGTATCCACAATGAGTTTTCAGTGTAAGGATCCTATCAGGTAAATAAATACCTACATATTTTTGGCAATTCTCATTGTCATCCTGAAAGCCTCTTTTTGCTATTATTGAATGAGGTCAAAACCAGTGTGTAGGATCACAGCAGGTGAAATTCTTTACATAAGAGCAACAAAACACTAACATAAATCTGGAATATATTAAAATTTGTCTTTGATCCATTATAAAAGTTGATATATAAGCTACACAGTAATGAAATATAAGTTTATAAAAGTAAAACACAATATAATATGTTATCATTAGTAATTAAGGTTTAATATTGTATTATTTTGGGTAGTTTGAGAAGCAGAAAAACAAGATGGAATGAAGTCTGCATGACTATATTAGAAAAAAATTTAACTTACACACAGAATATGTGTATGTCTTATCAAAAGTACTCTTTGTCCTGTTCAAGATGTATAATAGCATTGATACCTTTAGACTGCCCTGTTAATATACATTTCTAATAGTGTATTACTTTGAATGATAAGAAATTGACATAGCCTGAGGGGAAAAAATCTAATGAGATCTTGCTAATCTATGTCAAGGTGAATAGTTTCTAATATTCAAATCTCACTTAAATATTAATGAGTGTCAACACCAAACCAATAATCTCATACTGAACAATTTGTTCTAATAATGACACTACATCATTCATCATATCTTAAATTAGCGCAAATAATTGTTCGTGTTTCTTGAAGTCTATTATTTAGAACTGCCACTTTGTTCTTTTTAAATGGAATGAAACAAGTTTTGTTTATCATTCAGTGAAGATCTTGTATTTCTGAGGCAATTATGAGGGTTACTAAAGGTAACCCAGTATACTAATTTTAATCATTGTTCTAGGTCAGTGGTTCTCAACTTGTGGGTTATAACCTTTTGGGGGGAAATATATCAGATATCCTGAATATCAGATATTTATATTATAATTCATCAGTAGCAAAATCGCAGTTATGAAGTAGCAAAAGTATAATTTTATGGCTGGGGTAATCACAACATGAGGAACTATATTAAAAGATAACAATATTAGGAGAGTTAAGAACAACAGTTCTCAAGACTACAGGAAGACCACTTAAAGAATTTCTGTGTTTGGGGGTTAATTGTTTCTCAGAACATTACAAATATTTTATGTATTATACGATCCTTGTAAAATTTCAGCTAGGTATCAAATCAAATCATATTTTTTATCTGATTATCTTGCAAGTGTCTGTTTACTTCCCCAATTCTCTTGTTCAAGTTAATAGTGACACAAATAAATACCACTGGCCTTTTGAATGATGACTCAGAACATCATGACATACAATCACTCTTGTATTACAAGGAACTCTAGTTTAGGAACCTAGTCAACTCTTCACTCATGGGTTTTGGATTTGAATGTTAGTTCAATAAAGAAACAATGATATCTCTTCCTTATTGACTTTTTAGTATAGACTTCTTAGTAACCAGAACAAACTAGGACATTGTAATGGTTAACTTTGATCATTACTGGAATCCCAATAGAAAGATGCATCTTTGCATTGCAGGCCTGTGAAAGTCCCTCCCGGAAATATAAACCATAGAGAGAGCACACTCTCTGGACATGGGCAGCACCTTTGTGTTGCTGGCATAGGTCATATAGAGGTCTCAGTGAAACAAGGCACTGTTTGCTTGCCTGGTTTTGTTTCTTTCTGATAGATGTCTATGCCATTGGTACTGATACTATCTTTCCTTGTCATCCAAACACAGATTCTTTGATACAGAGTGGAGATCCAGCATCTCTCCAGGTCCTTAAAAACATATTAATGCTATTGAGGAATCCAGCCTATTGGACTGAAAATCATCTACCAAGTTTGTATCTTCTACAGCACTCAGACAGCAAGTGTTTGACTATCCATCTCTATGACATAAGCAAACCTAATAAATTGCTCAGCACAATTATTTCTATCGATTATTTTTCTTTAGAAAACACTGAATCACACAGCGTCTTTTCTAGTTATCCATTACAATATGCTTTATGATGCCACGGTGAAGGTAGCATTTAACAGAGTGCTCAGTTCCAGCTCACCTTAACTTCATTTATTTAAATGATGATGTACCTATTCAATGAACACTTTCTTTTCTATTTGTTATGACACCTTTTGCTTCTAAGGAATCAGATGTTCTTTTAATAATTTTCTCTAACACTTTTAACTTTTTCATTTAGAGTTTATTTGTACCATCTACTTGGAATTTAAATGAGAATCTCTTAGGTTTGAGAAAATATTTAAGAAATTATACATCTGATCTTTAAGAATACTTGTTCATTGACCATTGAAATCTTTCCAAAGCCAATTTCTAAATGTATAACTATCACACAGATAAATAGCTGTGTTTTTAATCCTTTGTTACTTCCAAAATGTCTCAGAATTAATCAAATTCCTGTTTAGAAACAAAAACTTAGAAAATTGCAGAAAAATGAGTATTAACAATTGATTTTGTGATAGTCAACATAAAACAATATTAAACTGAAAAATATTACCTATACATCTATAAAAAACAATAGAAAGACAATATAGATACAGAATTATAATGGTACTAGTTTTAAAAAATTGGTTACAGAGTATGCTAAAGAAGGTTAAAAATACATACTAATAATGAATAAAGAAACCAGAGAACAGAAACAGATATAATTTTAAAATGGATCAAAATCCAGTGACTGAACCTGAAAAAATATGTATATATATTTTAATGAGAATTTAGTAGATTATTTTACCAAAAAATTTCAGAAAAATTAAATGTGTTTATGAGTAGAAAGATTACTATCAATCATATATGTCACTTCACACATCCAGACAGACAAAATAAATTAAAAATGTGAATGGGAAATTGATTTTCATAAAAAAGAAGCTCACAAAAAGGGGGAGATTGCACAGCAGTGAGAAAAAAAAATAGCCAGTAACACAAAATTCTGACACTCAAGGCAGGGAAAGAGTAGAAAAGATTAGAAAAAATAAAAATATTATTCTATCTATAAGAAGTATATTTGAAATACAGTGACATAAATGATTTGTAAACAAAAGGAATGAAATTAATACAGAAATAGTAAATAAGAACCTTAGAGTAGCTATGCGAATATTAGACAAAGTAGAATATAATAAAAGGATGATTGTTTGTGAGATTTGGAACTTTATACCACTTAGCATATGAATGCATTGTGAAGTTGCAATGTTATGAACATGCAGACATATCTTTAAAAGTGAATGAAGTAATTTTGCAATTGTTATAGAAAACTTTAGGCTCTCAAATAATTGATGGAAGTGTGTAAAAAATATTAGGACATGGAAGATATGAACATACTCTCATTTTCTGGGTTTTTTTTTTTACAATTTCTAGAACATTTATTCATCAACAGTAGAATACACATGGCTTTTTGCTATTCAAAAAATATTCAACATAATCCAATGACTAGAATACAACTTATGTTTAAATATTATCTAAAATAAGTAATGAAAGAATTTTGACAGTGATCATTTGTGTGTGACTGTAATGTTTCTTCATAAAAGACAACAGTCAATTGTTATTTTATATATTTAAGATTAAATTTGTGGCATGTGAAATATGTCAATAAAGATGATGTAAACATGTTCAGTGAGAACAAATAATCAAAAAAGCTGGGTGTATTTATATACTGAGGAAGACATTATCAAGATAGCTCTTACCATTTTATAAATCATTTATCTATGATTTTTATCCACAGAAAAAGATTCAGTGGAATTTGGCAATATTTTGATGGCATCATTATTACCTTTCTTTCTTTCTTTCTTTTTTTTTTGGTTTTTCGAGACAGGGTTTCCCTGTACAACAGCACTGGCTGTCCTGGACTCACTTTGTAGACCAGGCTGGCCTCGAACTCACAGAGATCCGCCTGCCTCTGCCTCCCAAGTGCTGGGATTAAAGGCGTGCGCTACCACCTCCCGGCCTGCATCATTATTAATGTACTATAAATCTGTTTACATGGCATGTGTCTAAGAATGTATTAATGGTCAAATCTCTGGCTTTAAATGCTTATCTATTTAAAAAGGATGAAGTCAATGGCTTACAGCAAAGGAGACAAAAAGTACCCACCATGTCACTTGGCCATGCACAGCCACATGGACATACAATACAGCAGTACACCTGAGAGCCACCTGAACATGCCCTACAGTATGCACCTTTTACTCAGCTGGACATACACTGCAGCAGTGCACCTGATACAAAGATGGACATATACTACAGTGGTGCACTGGATATTCACCTGGACGTACACTACAGCAGTGCACCTGATACTCACCTGTACATAAATTACAGCAGTGCACCTGATACTCACCTGTACATAAATTACAGCAGTGCACCTGATACTCACCTGTACATATACTACAGAAAGGCACTTGATTCTCAGAATGTGACTTTGCATTCCTTCCCTTTGACAGGAAAAAAATCATTTTCAGAAGTAATGAAATAGAACAAATGGCAGTATTAAGAAAACACCCTCTAAAAATATACCCCTAGAATGTACATTTATGACCATTAGTAAATGGATAAATAAAATATTAAAGTACTAAAAATTTAACTGACAATTGAAGGAAAGTTAATATTTGCAAAAAATATTGGTACTCAGATGACAGAAGTAGAATAAATTGGATTTCTGATTTTCCCGTTCATTGTCTTTCCATTGATCAGATTGAATAGCTTATTTAATTCATGAGTACACTGGGATACTAAGTTAGGAGAAATAATTCACATGAATCAAGATCAAACAGTATCAAACACTAATTTACCCATCCTCAGCATACATTCACTTCAGGCCTCAAGTGTGTTATGTGATCATTTTAACTGGAAACTTGGAAATTGATGACTCAATATGAAATAAGGAATAAAAATATTGAAAATAGAAATTGGGTGTTGGCAGAAGCCTTTGTTTCTAGCACTCAGAGACAAAGGCAAGCTTATTCAACAGAGCTAGTTTTAGAACAGTCAGGGATACACAGAAAAAAAAAACCCTTATTTGGGAAATAAAAACCAACCAACTAATCAAACAAACAACAAAGAAACCAAAAGAAAATCAAGTTCAAAATAAACAATATTCTAGTTTCAACATCATCCATGCATAGTATATATCATGTCATAATATAAAACACTAACATGATATTATTAAAACATAAAACAGTGCAGATATTTGTTTAAAAGCTTATTCCAAATAGCTCTTTCTCTATAGTGATGTGAGAAGAGAACATTTTTTGAGATTATTTCAAATTATCAGTTAATAATAACAGTATCAATAAATAACACTTAATTTCACTTCTGGTTTTAAAAATGTAAACATACAGAATCATTCTCTGTTGTTTGTAAACCACTTCTGAAAGCCTAGGTATGGACACATGCTCAAGAGAAGACTACATTTGCTTGAAGATTATCCAGCATTATGAGATTTATGACTGATAGGAGGCTAGAGTGTAGGTGATTTGATGCTGAAGAGAACTGTGAACTCTCAAACAATTACTCTGACATCTATTCTGTCTATAGAAGTGTATGCAGAAGTCACACAGGCAAAAGAGTGCAGAGTTTGGCAGTTGTCATTGCCTAGGAGTCTTCAGCATTGGTGGGACAATTTTTCTTTATTTAATCAGAATCACAAGCCATTAATTTTCTGTTTAACAGTATGTAATCAACCACCATAATCCCTCATATGGAAAATATCTAATAAATTTGAGTGCCTCCTAAAAGCCAAAAATGTTCAGAGTGGTTTACATGTTAATAAATTTAAATCATAGAAACCCTTTGTATTGTGATTAACAAATTTTTCATTTAAATAAACTGAGGCTTGGAAAAATGAAGTGGTTTTTGGAAGCCAAATACAGTAATTATTGAATGCAGATTTTGGCCTCCAATCCCATGATATCTGAATCCAAAGCCTGTGCTATACATAACTGCTCATAAGCAATCTTCTTCAAGAATGTACATATATATTTTGATACTTTCATGCATTTGGGTTTGTGTTATACCCAAACAATCAAACCACTAGACTTTAGCTAAAAATCCTGGCTATGATCTCTTTCACATAGTTGAGCTTTTGCACTTTTGTAAAATGAAAGAGCAAGTTTAAATGAGTAATGAAAGAAACACAAACTGTGTTATATAATTTAGTCAACCTCCAGCAATGCTTCAAGACAACATCAGAAGTGTGAGTGTTATCAGTACTAAGAGAACAGTCTCTTCAATTTCAGCTCAAAACTCTACAGCCACCATAATGTGCTATTTAAAAATCTGTTCAGTATCACTCATTTAAAACAGATGAATGTGGTACCTATTTTCATTTGCAATTAAAAAAATTGTATAATTGTATAATCTTCATTCCTACATAATATTTAACATGGCAGTATTAAAAAATTAAAGAAATTAGAAATGAATATAAACTAATATTTGTAAATTTTCATGTAATAACAGGTACAAATAAAACCAGAACTTATGATTCATAAAATTTTTAAAATATTAAAAATTTTAAATAATTGTTACTGTACTTGTGAAATTTTGTTCTTCAAATAATTGACAACATTCTAACTAACATGATTATTGTTTTGATCTTTAAGGAATGGAGTCTAAATTTATTGTGAAAATTGTTCTTATGAGTCCACAATTCAATTGATTTAAAGTTAGTTTATTTTTTGTTTTCCATTCCTACTATTTAAAATGTTTTTGGGGGATTGCTCATTTTTATTTTGTGTGTATGGGTGTTTTGATCTGCTCATCACATAAATGCAATGCCTATAGAGATAAAAAGAGAGCATTAGATTCTCTGGAACTGTATTTACAGACAGTGTGAGCTGCCATGTGGTAGTTGAACCAGGGTCCTCTGGAAGAGCATTCTGTGCTCTTTACCACTGAGCCATCTCTCCAACCCCTATTTAAACTATCTTATCATGTATTATAGCTTCCATAATTTTGTATATAGTGGCATAATTTTTTCATATTATATTACATAATATTAATTTAACTTTAATATTCTTTTTTATATCATAAAATTATTTTTAATGTCTTCAGTCATTTTTTAATTTCATACTTTAAGGGCTCATTCACAGGTGAATTTCTTTCTTGTAAATGATAAACTCTACTCTACTAATAAAAGGTATGCTGGGAGCACCTCTGGTAGATATTTTTAAAAAGTAGAGTAACCTATATGTTGCGTCCCCATCGACCAGCAAGGATGACGCAACTCACAAAAGCTCTTCTCCAGCAGTTTATTCAGGTCCCTTGAAAACAGTGTTCTGAATTCCGAATGCCCGGGCAGACCCAACCCACAGGCTAAATACTAAAATGAACAGCCAGTCAAGTAAAGCCAAGTGGTGCTATTTTAGAGGCCTACGTATGCGGAAGCAAGCCAGATCAGCAGTCTTTGCCAAATATGAACTTATTATCATAGAGAGCGCTCACCATCGGGCTGGTGGAAGGCGGAGACCAGCGCCATAATTAGGGCGCGGCACATCGCAGCTCTCTACAGTTCCCTATTTTTTTATTTTTTTCTAAAGTTGGTAGAAGTCCCTGGAAAGGCTTCGTAATACCTCTATCTGGGGATCTCACGGTGGGCCTGAGCCTGTAGGAGGGCGGTGCTCAAACTCTTACCCGTCTCTGGGTCAGCCTCCCCACTCGGAACTGCCCTGTCTTAGGTGGCCGAGACTTACCCGTCAACTCCGTCACTGACTTGCCAGACCCTAATATCCATGGAACGAATACCTCAGTGGGCAGGGACTATGCTTAGTGAAGATTTACTTCACGGCAGCCAGCCATGCCTGAGGGGACTGGCCGGCCTCAATGGCGACAAGGGCTTGTATAATCATGGCTACATTACGCTTTTGTGTAGCTCTCATTTTATATGTGCACCATAGGCAAACCAGAGAGGCTAGTATCATTAGTATCGCCAAAGAGCCTACACTCGCCCACTCCTTAAGATGATTCATAGCCGTCTGTATCCAGGAAGTCAAACCAGTAGCCAGGCTCAGATCCACCCGAGTGGAGTTGATGTGGACAATTGTCGCTCTCAGCTCTCTCATCAAATTTTCAAACTCAGTCGACCAATCCTGTAAGAGGAACTTTGACAATTGTCTAGACAAATTAGCAGCTTTTGTATAATTTTGATATTGCACGGAAGTAACACACAAACCTTGCATTTTCCACTCACACCCCAATTGTGCTAGTTGCCAAAGAGAATCAATCTGTTCTTGTATTAAATCTATGCATTGATTAACTATCATAAGACCTCCTTTGAGAGGAGAATTCATAGAGGTCTGAGTATCCAATGCCTGTGCCACAGTTGCTGAGATGTTATTCAGGGCATTGGCAGTCTGTATAGAACTAGACAAGGCAATAGCTGAGGCAGTAGCTCCCACAGCAGCAACAGTGATAGCAGTAACAATAGCTGCAGTGATGCCAAAATCTCTTTTAAACCTGAATAGCATCATGGTATTAGGAGCCTCTACAGGAACTGGTACATATCGAGGCATTCTAGTCACCACAGCCACAGGAAAGGCTGTGGCATTCCAGCATAGGGCATAAAAACATGTGCCCGGAGTGCATACTAACTTTTCTTCACCCAAGGATGCACTCCCATTACTTACAATCCACAGAAAAGGAGGCCAGAGACATACTGGCGAAGCTGAAAAGTTCTTGTTGCGGTAAGAATGAAACAAAGAATTCCAAGTACCAGAGCCACTACCGCTAGAGAAATCCAATCTGGTAGCAGACCCTAGGGAAAAATTACCTCTTTGATAAATTCCTCCTCCAAGCATAATGACAGGTCCCAAGTCCATGCAACTTCCATTTACTCCACACAAAAGCCACAAATCAAAAGGATTGGTGGCAGTCTGCTGAGGATCCCTAGTAGATATATCAAGCATTCCTGTACAAGACTTATTCACTATATTACTAATCATGGGGCTAAAGGAAAAATAATCTTGTTGAACCCAAACTGCTCTGCGCTCCTGACATCCTCACTGCTACTATCACCAGGATCCTTAGGAAGGTCTTCATGACGAATCTTCCTCACAAGGCGTTCAGGCACCCACACTGGATCTTGTTGATCCTGAGGAAAAACACAAACAGACCCTCTCGCCCATGTTAGCACGGGGTCAGGCCCCCACCAAGAGCCTGTCAGAATGTCCTTCCACTTCACCATGCTTTTAGGTGAACCATGGGAATCCTGATGTCTGTCCGCTGCTGAGCGGCCTTGAGCATCCAAATTGAAAAAATTTAAAGTAAATAAGGCTAAAGATATTCTCTCCTTGGGGGTACGGCCTTGGCCTATTCCCCCTTTTTGTTTTTGCAAGCATTCTTTCAAGGTGCGATGAGCACGCTCCACAATTCCTTGTCCTTGAGGATTGTATGGTAATTCGTGATTAAGCTGTACCTCCATCTGATTACAGAAGGAGACAAAGGACTGAGCCGTATAGGCTGGTCCATTGTCCGTTTTTAGCTGTTGTGGTTTTCCCCATGCAGCCCAGGCTTCTAAGCAATGTCCTATGACATTGCGAGTCTTTTCTCCACTCATAGGTGTAGCATGTATGATACCTGAGCAGGTATCCACAGATAAATGAATATATTTTAAGGTTCCAAATTCTGAAATGTGGGTAACGTCCATTTGCCAGATTTTGAGTGGCATCAACCCTCTAGGGTTCACTCCCACACTGGGAGGATGATGATGAATCACACACTGAGGACAGTCCAAAACTACTTGTCTAGCATCTGGTCTAGACAAATGGAATTTCTGTTGTAGAGTTTTTGCATTTACATGAAATAATTGGTGAAACTGTCTGGCTTGATCCAGGTATGAGCTCCAAAAAATGCATTCCATCCTGGTCCATTGATCAACTTTATCATTGCCCTCACTTAATGGTCCAGGTAATCCTGTATGTGCTCTGATATGTTGAATATAAAAACACCTTTTTCTCTGCCAGATTAAAACTTGTAACTCTTGTAATAAGGCACATACAGTACTACTATTCTTAATAGGACCTGCTAATTCTAATACTTTCACTGCGTTGACCACATAAACTGAATCTGAAATCAAATTGAATGCAAATTGACATCTTTTAAACACCTCAATTACTATTTTCAACTCTACTATTTGGGGGGAGCCCGGTTGAAATTGACATAACACGGGCTCTTGTCTTTCTATCAAATAGGCTCCACAGCCTGTCTTTGAGCCATCAGTAAACACATTTGGTGACCCTTGAAGTGGTACTGCTGAAGTAACCTTAGGGAATATCACTGGGTGCACCTTAAAAAATGATAGCAATGGATGTTTAGGATAGTGGTTATCAATTACTCCTTCAAAACTACATTGCAATATTGCCCAGTCATCTACAGTGCCACACAAAATCTTAATTTGATAACTGGAATAAGGCACTATTATACTGGCAGGAGCAACTCCAAAAGACTGCAAGCATTGTTGGATACCATTCAAGGCTAAAGCAGCAAGTGCAGTGGGATAATGTTCTATGGATTTTTTCGGAGAAATCTTTGAATAGATCCATAATAATGGTCCATCCTGCCATAACAACCCTGTAGGTTGACCATAGGTGGCAAATATGCACAATGCAATGGGCTGTCCTTCCTGCCATCTCTTTAAGAAGGCATTCTGTAACCTTTCTTCCACTTTACATAAAGCTTTTCTTGCTTCGTCTGTTAATTGCCTAGGAGAATTAAGTGCTGAGTCACCTTTCAAAATATCATATAGGGGTCTTATTTCATAATTTGGTAGCTTTAAATAGCCTCTTACCCAATTGATATCTCCTACAACCTTTGAAAATCATTTAAAGTCTTTAAATTATCTTTTCTTATCTCAATCTTTTGAGGTATTATATTTTCAGGTCCAACCTTCGCTCCTAAATAATCAACCACATTTTCCTTTTGAACCTTATCAGGAGCAATAAATAACCTTTTCTTTTTTAATAATTGAACTAATTCTTCATAGGCCCGATCTAACATTTGTTCACTCTTAGCTGCCAGTAAGATATCATCCATATAATGAACACATCTCAAATCTGGAAAATTCTTTCTCAAGGGAGCAATGGCTTCCCCCACATACAGTTGTCACATAGTGGGGCTGTTTGCCATGCCCTGGGGTAATACTACCCATTCAAACCTCTGATCAGGTTCCTCATGGTTACAGGATGGAACAGTAAATGCAAATCTCTCACTATCTTTGGCACACAAAGGGATGGAGAAAAAACAATCTCTTATATCTATAACTATAATGGGCCATGAGGCTGGCAAAGATGATAAAAGTGGCAAGCCGCGTTGCACTGGTACCATGATCTGCATCTGTTGATTTATGGCACGCAGGTCATGCAATAATCTCCATTTTCCAGATTTCTTTTTAACGACAAAGATAGGTGTATTCCAGGGAGATACAGATGGTTTTATATGCTTTAAAGACATCTGTTCATCCACCAAATCTTTGACTGCATTCAATTTTACAGAGGAAAGTGGCCACTGAGGAACCCATACTGGATCCTCCATCTTCCAAGTTATGGGAATGACCTCCTCAGTGGCCCCTAGGAAAAACCCAGGCCCTGTTTCTTTTGTCTTTGCTGCATAGATATGGGACTCTTTCGTCCCTGCAAATATTTTCCTATTCCAAAGCCTGGAGCATATCCCATATCTTGCATCATACGCTGGGCTGAATCAGAATAGTCATTACTCAATTTAAATCCCATATCCTTTAAAAGGTCCCTTCCCCAAAGGGAGAAAGGGAGCTCAAGTACATATGGCTGCATTTCTCCTGAGTGGTTTTCTTGGTCCTGCCACTTTAATAACCTTGCACTCATATCTGGAGTCTTAGCATAACCCAGGCCTTGAAGTGTTTGAGAAGAAGCTTGTACGGGCCAACCTGAAGGCCAGTCTTTCTTTGCTATGATACTCCTATCAGCCCCAGTATCCAAAAGGCCCACGATCTTTTTACCATCAACTTTTAACTCCAAGACAGGGCGTTGGTCCAAATCCAGGGAGAGAAAAGTCAAATCCGTGCCCGTGGACCCAAAACCATCTTTTCCTCTCTCTCTATCCTTTGCTGCATAGCGGTCATGTAAGCTCGGCAACATGATCAATTGAGCAATTCTATCTCCAGGAGAGATAGCCGTTATACCACGGGGGGAGGCTACCATGATCTTAACCACTCCTGTATAATCTGGATCTATAACTCCAGGATGGACAATAAGTCCTCTCAAGGCTGATGATGACCTCCCTAACAACAAACCAACTGTACCAGGTTCAAGGGGTCCTTTAAAATCTGTTTCAATTAACTGGACCCCCATTTGGGGTGTTAATACGAGTCTGGTGTGGAGCGGATGTCCAATCCTGCTGAGCCTGCAGTGGCTCTCCGCGGTCTCTCGGATGACGGAGGGTTGGCCATCTCTCTTGATTCTGTTCTTTGTCCTGATTCTCTACTGCCCCCTATATTTGTGGGCCCTGAGGTCGTGGGCCCCGCTGTCCGTTTTTTGGACGAGCGCCACCATAACCTTGAGTTAAAGGCTGGCCATGGATGTCTATCACTGAACGGCATTCATTAGCCCAATGGTTCCCTTTTTTACATTTTGGGCATAACCCCGGCCGCCTGGGGCGTTGTACACTTCCTTTACTTTCTGTACTCCTTCCCCTGGGGCACTGTCTTTTAAAGTATCCCATCTTGCCACACTTAAAACAAACTCCTGAACTTCCTACACCTTTTCTGTCCAACTGTATTACTGCAGCAGCAAGACCAGCATTAGTTAATGGCCCTCCAAGCTCTCTACACACTTTCATCCAGGCCTCTAGGCCTTTGTTCTTATAAGGGGTGATAGTGGCTCTACACTCTTTAATACATTGCTCATAGACCAACTGTTTTATTAGTGGCATAGCAGCATCCGGGTCACCAAAAATCTTCCCTGCTGCCTCCACCATTCATGCCACAAAGTCTGAAAAGGGCTCCATGGGGCCCTGTAGAATCTTAGTTAAGTTCCCACTCACCTCCCCTTTATTAGGAAGAGATCTCCAAGCCTTGATAGCTATCTTGTTTATTTGCTCATAAATCTGAATAGGATATCCTATCTGCTGGTTGGCAAATCTCCCCTGCCCAAGCAGCATGTCTCTATCCCAGGCTGGATTTCCATCTCTCTGATTATTGGCTGCTTGCTCAGTGGCATACTCAATCAAGAAAGCTTTCCAGTCTAAATGTTACCCTGGACTTAAGCAGGCGCGGACCAGGCCACTCCAATCACTTGGAGTCATACAATGTCTGCTTAATGCTTCCACTTGAGCCATTGTAAAAGAAGCGGTACTACCATAGGTACGAACCAACTCTGCAAGAGATTTTACCACCTTAAAATCAAGCGGTTCCTCGTACCTGTTCCCTTGTGGGTCTTGGTATACAGGATAGGCAAACTGTAATTCTGTTCTTACTTGTGTCCACATCCCCGGGCAGAAAGATCTCCCTACTTTCAGTGACTGAACAGGCTGATCTATCTGAGTGGCTTCTGGATATGGGGGAGGAGTTGAAGGCGCCATGGCAACGGCTTTACCAGCCACCGCCAGCGTGGCTGAAGGCGCTGTAGCAACGGCTCCAACCACTTCGACTGCCGCCGGCGTGTCCTTCTCTTTTACCTTTTTCTTTTCCTTTTTTCTAATAACAGTCCTCTCCAACTGTTCTATTAGAGCATGTAGCTCTCCTTCAGAATCTGTGCTCTCTGAGTCCTCAAGATCTCTAAAATCTCTAAAATCTCTAAGATCGGGATAGAGAGGAACTTTCTTTTTGCCTCCCTTTTCACTGTATGCTTGCTCAAATCTTTCGCCTTTGTTACTTTCCTTTTCACTGTCTACCTGCTCAGATCTTTCCCCTTGCAGCAGTTCCAAGGCTGATTCTCCCTCTTTGATCGCATTACAACATCTCTGATCTTCTAAACAACTCCTCACCATTTTCCAAATTGGTCTTACTCCATGCTTTAGAGTCCCTTGCTCCCAAGCAAAATCCAAGTCCCTGCCTAATTTGTCCCAGCTGGATACCGTAAGATTCCCGGACACCGCAAACCACGGAGCCACGGAATCACATTCATTCAAAAATCTTTCTAGGGTAGACTTCTTAATCTTCAAATCCCTAGCTAAAAGTAGCTCCTGAAGAGCCAGAAAAATTGGGTGTGACTCAGACAATCCCATGTTTAAAAATTTTACTTTCGGTTCACTGCTTCCCCGCGAAACTTTACCTTTTGTCCGCTATCTCTGCGAATCTTTACCGTATGTTCGCTATTATCTGCGAATCTTTACTTTGTGTTCGCTATCTCCGTGAAACTTTATTGTCCTGATTTATCCCAGGAACTTACCAACGCGTTGCCCCTGGGTCCCCGTACGGGCCACCACTTGTCGCGTCCCCCTCGACCAGCAAGGATGACGCAACTCACAAAAGCTCTTCTCCAGCAGTTTATTCAGGTCCCTTGAAAACAGTGTTCTGAATTCCGAATTCCGAATGCCCGGGCAGACACAACCCACAGGCTAAATACTAAAATGAACAGCCAGTCAAGTAAAGCCAAGTGGTGCTATCTTAGAGGCCCACGTATGCGGAAGCAAGCCAGATCAGCGGTCTTTGCCAAATATGAACTTATTATCATAGAGAGCGCTCACCATCGGGCTGGTGGAATGTGGAGACCAGCGCCATCTTTAGGGCGCGGCACATCGCAGCTCTCTACACCTATACACTTACATTTCCTAATATTTATTTCCTCACCCCAAGAAAGGAAGCCACACAAGGTAAATGTACTAAAACAACCCAATTGTGAAGGTAGAATCCCCCACTTTCATCTCAATTATCCTATTGAGTAATGCTATTTTCACCTAGAAAATCCTTTGGTAGTATATTTCCCTGTGATGAATTTTACACAGTCATTAAAACTTGGGGCATTTTATCACACTATAAACCAAAGTTATATATTCATAAAGGTCAGTATGAAGACAAATTTTTATACGTGCTAATAGTAGTGAAGACTGCACTTTTGTTTATTTCTCACTTGACAATATCATACTTTCCTAAAATACACTGTGATGGCACTCACCATCCACTCCACTTTGCCATCTTCATTCTGTCCCCACAATTCTGATTCCTTTTTCTTTTCAAATGGTCCTTTCCTACTCTCATATCTCTCTTTTCCATCTTTCTCGTTTTACCATCATTTTTTCCTAGGTCCCATGAGGGAAGTCACAGCAGTTACCTGTTCATCATTGCATCAGATGGTCCTTAAAAGAAGACAGTGCCCCACTACTTGGCTCTCTATTTGTGTGTATCTACAGGACTTTGCTTCTTTTTCCATCATATTCTCTGAGCTTTGTGACCCATTTAGGACCAACACTCTGCAAAAAGACTATTGCTTAATACTTATTAACAGCTCTTATTTTTAAAGCGTTAACCAATAGGCATAAATTACTGTTAAATTTATACGATATTTAATGATAGTTAATCATATATATTGCCTAAACATGTTATTAAAATTAGTTTTATTACAATTGGTTTTATTCTTTTTATACCTCATTTTTTAAAGGAGGGTCTTGTAGAGGAATTTTAATCTGTGTCTCTTACCTTCTGCAAAACTCATTTAAAAATGAATCAGCCACCTTAGTATGACCAGGAACTCTTAAACTAGAGAAACAGGAAAAAACAACAACAAAAAAACCATAATTCATATAGGTATAGACTTTCTTAATGGAATTGAAATAGCTGAATAAAGATTCCAGGAAGTGAGAAATGGGGGTATTTGATATTAGAAAAGCTTTTCCAAAGCCAGAGAATGTATTAACAAGCTGAATATGAAGAATATACAATGGGAGAAAATTCTTACCATCTATAATTCTGATGGAGAAATAATATCTAGAGTATATGAAGAACTCAATATTAAATACCCAAACACCGGAAAGTCCAACCACTGCAGAGACAAGACAAATAAATATACTCCACTAAGAAGAAGCACAGCCAATGAATAAATTTTAAAATACTTAATACCTTAGCCATCAGAGAATGCAAATTAAAACTATATTGTGATACTGCACCACCACATTCCTAATAGGAGTCACTAATTTAAAAATGCCAGGGAAGTTGGATTGGGGGAGGGCAGAGACATTAAACTGTTTTGCATTAATTTAAACTATTAAAGTTGCTATGAACATCATTATGGAATTTTCAAGATGTGTAAATATAATCTAGTTATATCTTGGTAATATATATTCAGCAGACTCTGTATGACAATACTACAGACACATTCATCTGTGCTAGCTGTGCCCCTGTACCTTCTTTAACACCCTTGCAAGATGGCCATCTGTCTTTCCTATCTCATTTCCTACCACTCTATTATGCTCATAATTGTGTGTAAGTGTGAAATGTCTTCCTAATATGTTGTATAGTTATACAATGAAGTGATGATGTAGCAGCTTAATAACTACCATCTATTACAATGTTCTGAAATCACATTTTTTCACTAACCAAATGCAAAGTATGAGCATTATAGTGCACGAAACAGAATAAAGGAAAAAGTAAATACCAAAAATGATGCTTGGTGTGTTTTAAACTAGAAAAGAATGTGGGTTTTTTTTTGTTTTGTTTTATTCAAACTATGTTCTTTGTAAAATTAATTCTAATGACAATTTCTCCTCCCCTTCACTCTTAAGTTCTTTCCCATCTCCCCTCTTCCCCATATCTACTCCCTCTTTGTTTCCCTTCAAAAAAGAGCAGACATAAAAAAGACACTTTTTGTTTTGTTCCATATGATTTGAAAACAATAAAAGGTATGTGTTCTCTAAGTAGAAGAGCTTCCTCATTCTGGATCTCACTTGTATTATCTTCCAAGAACTTTAAGAAGGTAAGAGCAATTCAAAGTAAATTATAAGGGAACAAAAGTTTCATGGGACACGCAGTGTTTAATTCTAGCACTGAATAAAGTCTTCAGTTTGGCCTCATCTACATGAGTTTCCTGTATTTTATAAAATAAAGACAGCTGTGAAATTGAAAACATACCATATATATTCAGAATACTTCATGAGTTCACATTAGGTCTATCCACATGTCAATTATCTGCATAATTTCAGAATCAAAGCAGTTTAAAAATCCAGTAAAGTGGCCGGGTGTGGTGGCGCATGCCTTTAATCCCAGCACTCGGGAGGCAGAGGCAGGCGGACCTCTGAGTTCAAGGCCAGCCTGGTCTACAAAGCAAGTCCAGGACAGCCAGGGCTGTTACATAGAGAAACCCTGTCTCGAAAAACCAAAAAAAAAAAAAAAATTCAGTAAAGAAAGAATATTTTTAAACATTGGTGCCTGACATAGTATTTGAGGAATGACATCATTTGTAGCAAAGGTAGGCAATAACGACTTTTGTTCAGAGAATAATAGAACAAATTATAGTAATGCAACTAAGAAGGTACATTTTAAAGTGGCTTTCAAAATGTAGGCCATGGATTCTTGGGTTTTTAGCTCTTGAATCATTAAATTAGTCTCCTTCCTACAAAAGGCTTATAAAACTTAGGCTATGTTCTCAGAAGTTGAACGTTAAATTAAGAAATTGAAATCAAGAACTGGAAACAGAAAGGAAAACCACATATTTCACAAGATTGTATGAAGAAAAAACATGAAGTTTCAGTGAGAGTTCCAACATAAAATACAATATAAAGATGTGGAAATCTCCCAGACTGAGTGTCTTTGCATGTTCACGCTCTTGAGTTAAGTATTTGAGAGATTTACTAAAAATATTGAGTTACAGATAAAAGATGATGTTAGAGGTACACAGAACTTGAAGTAAAATGATAAAAGGGGAAAAAAGCTGCAAAGGACTCTAGGCCCATTTTGTTTCAAAAGTATACTCTTTTAGTAGTAAATATCAGTAATGCATGTCGTTAGCATGAAATGTCCTTAAATGACATTGAAACAGTGTTTTAATTATGAAACAATGGATTCAAAGTCAAATACCACTGTACATATTGCTGTCATCCTTACTCTGTAATATTACAATTACTCATACTAGTGTAAGTAAATCAATGAGTAGGCTTCAGAAACTATTGATTGATGAAGGAAAATTTAGAAGAAAATTATGTTTTGGGAAAATCAAGAATATGTCATTGCTAAGAAACCCTAGATGCTCGTAATTTTCTATAATTTACAAGAACTTGAAGCAAAAACCTTTAAAATTCTTTGTATTGCAAAAATAGCCTTACAAGTCACAATCAAGGTGCGTTATATATTTTTAAATATAAACAACATTTTGCATGTGAATGTGATGTTTGTTCGTGCACATATTTATGGTCAGATGTATATATTTACCTGGTTGGTTTGTGCTGAGGTGTTTGATACACACCAATATTTAGTAGAATAGTAGTCTAAAATACGAAAGACAATGATTTCATTGCAATCCTCCTGATATTGTACAGTAAAAAAAGCATTCATGACTTCATTCATATCCCTGATATTGTTTAGAAGCAGAGCCATTACTGTACTATTGAGAAATTATAGTTGATGTAGCTGAAAGTGTTACTAATTAACAAGTTACATCTCAATTACTGCTCCCTTCCCCCACCCCCTCCCGGTCCCAATCCCCAACCCCTACTCCCTCACCCGCCCATCCTATCCCTCTGGTGTGGGGTGACTCCGTGTTTCATCTCCCCTCAGTTCATTAGTCACATAAGGTCTAAGAGCTTCCTCTTGCACAGGAGGCATATATGGCAGTTCCACTATGGTGGAGTGTCCCACTAACAGGTATCCAAGTCTATGTTCCCATTCTTTTTGGTCTATTGATGATAGGATGGTTATCCTGTACTATATGGCTAAAATCCAGTTATAAGTGAACATATGCCATGGGTATCTTTTTGAGTCTGAGTTAGCTCGCTCATGGTGAGAATGCAATTTGTACAACCACTACAGAAATCAGTCTGGCGACATCTTAGAAAACTTGGAATAGATCTACCTCAATATCCAGCCATACCACTCCTGGGCATATATCCAAAAGATTCCTCACCAATCCATAAGGACTTCTCCTCAACTATATTCATAGCAGCTTTACTTGTAATAGCTAGAAACTGGAAACAACCCAGATGTCCTTCAATCGAAGAATAGAATGAATTAAAAAAAAAAAACAAAACAAAACTGTGGTTTATTTACCAATGTAATACTATTCAGCTATCCGTAACAAGAAATTCATGCAATTTGCAACCAAATGGATGGAACAAGTTTTTTATTCATTTATCTTTTTTAAAAAGCAAAGAATGGGAAAAACAGAAAAGAAAGAGTAATATATGAAAGAGTATTAAGTAATATGGGTTAGAGGTATGAAAAATAATAGAGAAAATATGGAATATGCATAAAACAAAATGTAATAGTTTCCTATTCATGAATGATTCAAGCTAAAAACGAACAACTAAACAATCATAATAAAAAGTGTACACAAACATAAATAGGAAATAACATGAAATAGAAGGTATTAAATTGTCAGTCTTCACTCCTTCTCTGTTGTGATCAACATAGCATTTTATTTTCCTAAAAGTTAGCATTTCTAGCTGTATGTACAGGTGGAGAGAGGGCTGAGTCTCCCATATTCAAATAAGTTAGTTAGATGGTTATCTCTCACCTGCCAATGGTCAGATTCAGCTTTCTGTAGGTGCTTCTCTCTCTCTCTCCCCCTCTCTCTCTCTTTCTCTCTCTCTCATCTGCCTACTGCTGCCTTGTCTTTTGTGGTCTGTGGACCTTAATCTCTAAGCAGAGCTTTTATCATCTGAGGCTCTGAAGGGATGTATTTCAGCAGCCACACTTGTATTTACATTTACTGCAAACTCTTCTACCCAGATGCCAATCGCTGTGTTTGTTTTGTTTTTATTTTTCCCAGTGTCCCAAAGTCTCACTTGAGGACCATTGCATCCATCTGGAAGACTCCAGAAGGTCTTATATTGTCTATTATTGCTCACTTTGGCAGCAGATGGGATAGTGTCATCCATATATTCTTTAGCTATACACTAAAGCAAACACATGATAACTATTGGCTTCAGTTCTAGTACTATACTTTGCCAAAGCCTTTGAGGCCAGCTCTGCCTCGCTACCCAAATCTGGAATCCTTCAGTTCACAGTGCTTCTCACTGTTCATCACTTCTCCACAACCCATCTTTCATTCTCCAGCTTTCAGTTCTTATAATGTTCAAGCCCAACAGAAGACAAGACTTATCTGATTATTCACTGCACTTTGGGACGTGTGGGTCTTCTGATATGACCTGGAACAATTAGTGGACACTCCAGGCCACTTCTTTCCATGAAGAGTTCTGTAAATCTCTTCATGGCTTACTTTGTTCCTCTGTGTCTCCATTATTTTCTTCTATCCTACCACTCCATTTCCATTTCCCTGATGATTTCTCTGTTTGGGTTAGGAATAGTTCTATCCATACTTTTCTCCTTCACAAAATTAGAGAGACAGAACATCTAATCTCTTATATTAACTAGAACCTCATAGTTTTATCCATGGATCACAGAGAGAGAGAGCTAGGGGGTTTCTCATATGTGATATTTTACAATCCAAAACATCTCATTAACAAAAGTATTCTTTTCTACCTGTGACAGGATCTGGCTGAAGCACTCTGTGTAGATAAGAATGAAAAGTGACAGTGGTATATGATGCAAGGACAATTTCTCATCTAACTGGTCCCTTCTGAGAAAGTATATAGTTACATTGTCATTTGGTAAATCGTTTACCACTCAACAAACACTTCTAAATCATTATTATTGTACCAATAGTCACTGTTAGAAACATTAACATGATGATGATAAAGGTTATATGTTCGAGAATCCATAAATACTTTTCTTTCCCTGATTTTGAAGTTTTGTTTGATTACTTTTCTCTTTGATAGGAAGTACTGATTCAGAGGATTAAATCCAGTTCTCAGTGGTGGCAAGATTTTGTTCAATTTAGTTCTACAAATATCTATGTGTCAAATAGACTTTTAGGTGAAATGCATGAAAAATAAAGGTGCCACAGATTCTTTTTTGTATAATCATAGTTTACTTAGGACACAGAGAGTAAAGCAATTGTAAGTTGAAAATCTTACATAGTATGAATTGCAGCATTGACTGGAAACAGGATATTGGTTTGAAAGACAAACCTTCAGGAAATTAACAATAAGACAACAACAAAAATATATTTCTATCTATCTATCATCTATCTACCTATCTGTCATATATAATCTATCTATCTATCTATCATCTACCTATCTATCGTCTAACAATCATCTATCTATTTATTTAGTTAGTTTTCATCTTGACCACAATTTTTTCTCTTTCCACTTCTTCCAATCCCTCCTCCATACCTTTTCCCCCTCCTCCCATCCATTCCTTATACATTTCTCTTCAGAAAACAGCAGGTTTCCCCTGGATATCATTCATCCCTGGCATATCAAGTTGCAGTAAGACTAGTCTCATCCTCTCCCATTAAGACTAGATAAGGCAATCCAGTAGGAGGAAAGGGTCCCAAACACAAGCAACAGAGTCCACGTCCAGCTCTGAAGGTTAGCAGTCCCACATGAAAACCAAGCTACACAACTGCAATATACAGACAGACTCAGTGGATCCTTTTCTTGCTGCCTTATGATCTGATTGTAGAACTCTCAGCTACCATGTATGTCTGTGTGCCACCATGCTACCTGCCATGAGGATGATACACTAAATTTCTAAAGCTGTAAGATAATCTCAATTAATTTTTTTTGTAAGAGTTACCATGGTCAAGGTGTCCCTTACCAGCAATAGAAGATTGACCAGACCATGACAATGCCCATGGCTGATAAACTTAAAGTAAAATTCTTGTAAGCAGTTACAATATCTAAATAGTCACATGCAGGAAAAACTTTAAAAAACAACTCAAGTGTGTTGGCTTAGTTTTATGTAAATATGAAGAGGTTACAAAAGTTATGTAGACTTTTATGTGATGTCTTGAAAAAGCCATATGAATGAATTCCATTATGTGTTGTATAAGTTAAATATGTTTGTATATTCATCCAATGACCCATTTGTTTAATCTAATGGCTATATAACAGTTAATCAACAATTTATAGAATGTGATGCTCAGATATGAAAATACAAAGATAAGACACAGAACATATTTTTTGCCTCTATGGAATTTAGAGTTCTGAGGTGAGAAAGACACTGATATACACGCTACTGAAAAAAATTTAAAAAATTACAATATTGAAAAACACAGGTGTGTAATTGAATTTATGTTAGAAGTGGCTGTGAGTTTCCAAATGAAATGGAAATAAATGCACAAAAGTATTATCTATGTGAGTCTGAAAAGAAAAAGTAGGCAAAATGGATTGATCATATCAGTCTCATAATTTTGTGAATTATCTAAAGTAATAATAATGGAAACCCATTCATAGAATATTCTGCAATTAGAAACTACATGCACAAATTTAAAGGACAAAGAGATTTTTAATTTGTCTCTGAAAGATGAGATCCTGATTAAGGTATTTTTTAAAATCATCTTTTCCTTCTTGTCCCAAAAATTCACTCCAAACTGTCCCAAACAGTTATAATAAACTTTGAGAAAGATGTTGCAATAGTTAAACTAGACTATAAGGAAATGACAATTTCCACTACACTGTACTTTTATAGCTTTGTTGTCCATTTTATCCAAGGAAATAACCTTGTATTGATTAGATGCAAGGTAAAAGAAGGACTTCTGGTGAAAGAGCTGGCTTGACAGACTAACAATTATAGCATTTGGAAGGTTGATGTTGGAAAATAATGAATTTAAGACAAGGCTAAGATATGTATCAAGAAATGATGCTGAGAGAGACATGAGAAAAAAGAAAGAAAGACAGACAGAAAGACACATAACTAGATAGCATTCAGAGAGTGAGAGACCTTGAAACACTCATCCCTAAATGGGACATTGCCATCAAAGCTCTCCACCCAGAACTCAGGGAACCCCATAAAGAGGAGGCAGAAAGAATGTAAAAGAGTTGGTGGAGGACACCAAGAAACCAAAGCTCTCTAATTCAAAATGGTCAACAGATTGCTACACAAATGAAATCATGGAGATTGAGGCAGGAGTCAAAGAACCTGCACAGGTTTGCAGCAGATGGGACCCTAGAGCTAAAGAAGTGAATATACGACTCCATCCTTCAGGCCAATATTAGCTCCAGTTTATAACTACCAATAAATAAATTTTGATTTTCTTCAAGGGAGTCTCTCTGAGGATGAAAAACTAACCTTTAGGATTTTTTCCATGCCCAGGACTATCAACAGAAAAGAAACTCAATGTAACATTGGGAGGCTCCTTGTCTCAAAAAGTCATGTCAGGGATTTTTCTGTTTTTTTTTTTTAAATTTATGTTTTCTACTATCCCTTTAATTATTATTTTTTTACTCTAAAGGTCTTTTCATTTTTTATTTTATTTTTGAAGTTATGGTGTTCAGTTTAAAGTTTTTTTTTAAATAAATAAATTTATTTATTTGTTGCTTCAGGTTATATCTCCATCATATTGTCCTCTTTCCCCCCTTCCCGGCCCAGTCCTCCCACCCTCTACCCCCTAACCCTTCCATCCCACTCCTCTGGAGTGGAGTGTCCCTACATAACACTCCCTTGCCCAAGTTCAGAGGTCATACGAGGGCCAAGAGCCTCCTCATACACTGGGGGCCTACAAGGCAGTACTACAAGTGAAAAGAGTCTCATTGCCAGGGAGAGAAAACTAAAAAGCAAACAAAAATAAATAAATAAATAAAAATAAAAAATCTATTTCCATGTTCCCTTTGGTGAGTTGGTTGTAACATAGATATCCTCCTGTACTATGTAGCTAAAATCCTACTATAAGTGAATAGATGCCATGTGCATCCTTCTGACTCTGGATTAGCTCACTCAGGATAAGCTTCTCTCGTTCCATCCGCTTGGCTGCAAATTGCATAATTTCATTGTTTCTGATAGCTGAGTAATATTCCATTGTGTAGATGTACCACAGTTTTGAATCCATTCATTAGTTGAGGGACATCTGGGTTGTTTCCAGTTTCTAGCTATTACAAATAAGGCTGCTATGAATATAGATGAGGAAACTTACTATTGATTCCATGAGGAGTCATATGGGTGTATACCCAGAAGTAGTATGGCTGGGTCCTGAGGCAAAGCTATTCCAAGTTTTCTAAGATATCGCCAGACTGACCTCAATAGTGGTTGCACAAGCCTGCATTCCCGTCAGCAATGGAGGAGGGTTCCCCTTTCTCCACACACTCGCCAGCATGTGCTGTCATTTGAGCTTTTGATCTTAGCCATTCTGACAGGGGTGAGATGGAATCTCAGAGTCCTCTTGAGTTGCATTTCTCTGATGAGTAAGGTTGTTGAGCATTTCTTCAAGTGTCTCTCAGCCATTAGGCATTCCTCCTTTGTGAATTCTCTATATAACTCTGTTCCCCATTTTTTGATTGGATTATTTGGTTTCTTGCTTTTAATTTCTTGAGTTCTTTGTAGATTTTGGATATTAGCTCTCTGTCAGTTGTGGGGTTGAGAAGATTTTTTCTCAGTCTGTAGGCTGCCGTTTTGTTCGAATAACAGTGTCTTTTGCCTTACAGAAGCTTTCCAGTTTCATGAGGTCCCATTTATTGATTGATGGTCTCAGGTTCTGAGCTGTTCGTGTTCCGTTCAGGAATTTATCACCTGTTCCAATGATTTTGAGGGTTTTTCCCACTTTTTCTTCTAGTAGATTTAGTGTGACCAGCCTTATGTTAAGGTCTTTGACTCACTTGGACTTAAGTTATGTACAAGCTGATAAGTATGGGTCTAATTTCATTGTTTTACAAGTGGACATCCAGTTGGACCAGCATCATTTGTTGAAGATGCTTTCCTTTTTCCAATGTGCGGTTTGGGCTTCTTTCTCAAAAATTAGGTGGCCATAGGTATGTGGGTCCATTTCTGGGTCATCAATTCGATTCCATTGATCGACTGGTTTGAGTCTATACCAATACCATGCTGTTTTTAATACTATTGCTCTATAGTACAGCTTGAAATCTGGGATGGTGATACCTCCAGATGGTTTTTTATTGTACAGGATTGATTTAGCTATTCTGGGTTTTTTGTTGTTCCATATGAAATTGAGAATAGCTTTTTCCAGGTCTAAAAAGTATTGTGTTGGTATTTTGATAGGAATTGCATTGAATCTATATATTGTTTTTGGTAGGATGGCCATTTTTATTATGTTGACCCTACATATCCACGAGAATGGGAGATCTTTCGATCTTCTAAAGGCCTCTTCAATTTCTTTCTTCAAGGGTTTGAAGTTCTTGTTGTACAGGTTATTTACTGGCTTCGTTAGAGTTACCCCCAGGTATTTTATATTGTTTGTGGCTATTGTGAAGGGAGTTGTTTCCCTTATTTCTTTCTCAGCCCATTTGAGTAATATAAAGAAGGGCTTCTGATTTTTTTGAATTAATTATGTATCCAGCCACCTTGCTGAATGTGTTTTTGAGCTGTAAGAGTTCTCTGGTGGAATTTTTGGGGTCGCTTATGTATACTATCATATTGTCTGCAAATAGGGATAATTTGACTTCTTCGTTTCCAATTTGTATCCCCTTGATCTCTTTTAGTTGTCTTATTGCTCTAGCAAGAACATCAAGTACTATATTGAAGAGATATGGTGAAAGTGGACATCCTTGTCTTGTCCCTGAGTTTAGAGGAAATGCTTCAAGTTTCTCTCCATTTAATTTGATGTTGGCCACTGGCCTGCTGTATATTGCCTTCATTATTTCTAGGTATGGTCCTTGTATGCCCGTTTTCTCCAGAACTTTTAGCATGAAGGGGTGTTGGAAATTTGTCAAATGCTTTTTCTGCATCTTGCGAGATTTTCATGTGGTTTTTTTCTTTCATCTTGTTTATATGGTGAATTATGTTGATAGACTTTTGTATGTTGAACCATGCCTGCATTCTTGGGATGAAGCCTCCTTGATCATGGTGTATGATACTTTTGATGTGTTCTTGAATTCAGTTTGCTAACATTTTATTAAGTATTTTTGCATCTGGGTTCATGAGGGAGATTGGTCTGAAGTTCTCTTTCTTTGTTGGGTCTTTGTGTGGTTTAGAAATCAGTGTGACTATCACAGTGTGCTAAGAAGCAGAAGAGAAAAAAAGATTCACAGAGGAGGGGGGCAGAACTAGATGTAGGGGCTCTAGCTTTTTGCTATTGGATTATCTAAGACAATGTAGAAACATGAGTTTCAGCTTTCTTATCCACAACATAGGCATGGTGATATTCACTCTGTGGGCAGAAAAGCTTGTTTTCATTTATGTTTTCTATTTCTAAGTGTTAAGAGTGTGACAGTTGAAGTCTATTCGCACCGTAGTCCATAGATGGCCAAAAGAAATGTGCCTATCTCCTATGCCAACATAAAGGACTGGGCAGGATATCCTTCCCACTCAGTAATCTGAGGGACAGGTAAATATATGGGGCATTGTCCCTCTGTGATTGGCCGATAGTGATCTTTGTGTCAGGCTTTGAAAATTACCCTTGTGGTGATAAAAGGTTGTTGGTTAGTTGGTTACAACCAATGTCTGTCAGAGAAATGGGGCCAAATGGCTGAAGATTGATGCTGTAATGGATGGAGAGAAAATGGGAACTGTCCAGGCAGCCACTGGTATGTCATTTTTTAGTTTTGGAAGCTGCAGGCCCTGCACTTCCTATATAATCAGATATATTTATCCCTCTCAGGTCTCTGAGGTGGTTGAAGAATAGATAGCTAGAGTCTCATAGTTAAATTTTGAGTTGTTTAGGAATCAAGAGGGCGTTCTGGATCTAAGAAGATATTTTTAAAATTATGAGGCAAGTTAGTATGAAAGCTGAGTTAGATATAGAATTTTAAACACATGGAGATGGTTAGATAGTAGAATGTTAAAGTCAGGTGCCAAATACATATGGACTGGACATTGGGAATGTATGCTAAGCCGTATAACTCTTATAATTGTGGCCTATTTATTTCTGTTGTTTTGTATTGTATTTATAGTTATAAGAAAAAGAACCATTTTTTGGACTGAAAGGGAGAGCTGTTGGGGGGAAAAAAGAAATACCTTGAACTAAAAAAAAAAAAAAAAAAGGAAGAGAGGAGGAGGGGGGGTTGAGGAGGAGGAGGGTGGAAGGGTGGGACTGGAGGGGGGAGTAGGGAGGGGATTGTGATTGAGATGTAACTTGAAGAAATAAAAAATAAATTATTAAAAAAAAAAGAAAAAAGGAAATCAGGGTGACTGTGGCCTCATAGAATGAATTTGGCAATGTTCTTCTTTCTGATTCTATTTGTTAAAAGAGTTTGAAGAGTATTGGTGTTAGCTCCTCTTTGAAGGTCCGGTAGAATTCCATGCTAAAACCATCTGGCCCTGGGCTTTTATTGGTTGGGAGCTTTTTAATGACTGTTTCTGTTTCCTTGGGGGATATAGGGCTTTTTAGTCTGTTAATCTGATCTTGATTTAGCTTCACTAGGTGGAATCTTTCAAGAAAATTGTCCACTTTGCTTAAATTTTCAAATTTGGTGGAGTATAGATTTTTAAAGTAGGACCCAAATATTCTCTGGATTTCCTCAATGTCTGTTGTTTTTTTTCCATTTTCATTTCTGATTTTGTTGATTTGGATTTTCTCCATTTGTCTTTTAGTTAATTTGGCTAAGGTTCTGTCTATTTTGTTGATTTTCTTGAAGAACCAACTCTTGGTTTCATTGATTCTTTGTATAGTTCTTTTTGTTTCTAAGTTGTTGATTTCAGCCCTAAGTTTGATGATTTTCTGCCTTCTGCTCCTCTTGCGAGTGTTTGTTTCTTTTTTTTTTTTCAATTCACCCAGTTTAGCTGTTAACTCACTAATATGAGCTGTCACAATTTTCTTTTTGAATGCACTTAGTGCTATGAACTTTCCTCATAGCACAGCTTTCATTGTATCCCATAGGTTTGGGTATGTTGTGTCTTCATTGTCGTTGGATTTTAAGAAGTCTTTGATTTCCTTCTTTATTTCTTCCCTGATCCAGTGGTCATCCAGTAAAGAGTTGTTCAATTTCCATGTGTGTGTAGGCTTTCTGTTGATTCTTTGCTGTTGAAGTCTAGCTTTATTCCATGGTGTTCTGATAAGATAGAAGGGGTTATTTCAATTTTCTTGTATCTGTTGAGGCTATCTTTGTGTCCAACTATATGGTCGATTTTGGAGAAGGTTCAGTGAGGTGCTGAGAAGAAGGTGTATTCTTTTGTGTTTGGGTGAAACGTTCTGTAGATATCTGTTAGGTCCATTTATTTCATGATCTCTGTTAGACTCATTATTTCTCTGTTTGGCTTCTGTCTTGATGATCTGTCCATTGTTTAGAGTGGGGTGTTGAAGTCTCCAACTACTAATGTGTGGGGATTGATGTGCGATTTAAGTTTTAGAAGCGTTTCTTTTGCAAATGTATATGCCTTTGTATTTGGGGCATAGATGTTCAACATTGAGATGTCCTCTTGATGAATATTTCCTTTAACGAGTATGTAATGCCCTTCTCTGTCTTTTTTTATTAACTTCAGTTGGAAGTCTATTTTGTTTGATATTAGGATGTCTACTCCAGCTTGCTTCCTGGGTCCGTTTGCTTGGAAAACCTTTTCCCAGTCCTTTACTCTGAGATAGTGTCTATCCTTGATAGTGATATCTGTTTCTTGTTTTCAGCAAAATGATGGATCTTGTTTATGGATCCAATCTGTAAGTCTGTGTCTTTTTATTGGCGATTTGAGTCCGTTGATGTCGATGGATATCAGTGACCAGGGGTTGTTATTTCCCATTATTTTGGTATAGGTGGTATAGGTGGTATAGGTGGTATATTTTGGTATAGGTCCTGTGCTTCTTCTTTTTTTTTTTTTTTTTGGTTTTTCGAGACAAGGTTTCTCTGTGTAACAGCTCTGGCTGTCCTGGTCTCACTTTTGTAGACCAGGATGGCCTTGAACTCACAGAGATCTGCCTGCCTCTGCCTCCCAAGTGCTGGAATTAAAGGTGTGAGCCACCACCGCCCAGCCGTCCTGTTCTTCTTTTGGTTTAGTTGCTGTGGAGTTTTCTATTTCCTCTGTTTTCTTGGGTATAGTTATCCTCTCTGGGTTGGAATTTTCCTTCTAGGATCTTATGTAGGGCTGGGTTTGTGGGTAGATATTGTTTAAATTTGATTTTGTCATGGAATATCTTGTGTTCTCCATCTCTGTTGATAGAGAGTTTTGCTGGGTATAGTAGTCTGTCTGGGCACCTATGTTCTCTCCGGGCTTGTAGGACATCTGTCCAGGCCCTTCTAGCTTTTAAAGTTTCTGAGAAGTCAGGTGTAATTCTGATGGATCTGCCATTATATGTGACTTCGCCTCTTTCTCTTACAGCTCTTAATATCCTTTCTTTGTTCTCTACATTTGGAGTTTCTATTATTATGTGGCGAGAGGAGTTTCTTTTCTCATCTAATCTGTTTGGTGTTCTGTAAGCCTCTTGGATTTTTATTGGCATCTTTTTCTTTTGGTTTGGGAAGTTTTCTTCTATAATTTTTGTTGAAGATATTTCCTGGACCTTGGAGCCGGGAGTCTTCTCTTTCCTCTATGCCTATAATTCTTAGGTTCCATCTTTTCATTGAGTCCTTGATTACTTGGATGTTGGGGGTGAGAGATTTTTTAGCTTTCTCATTTTCTTTGGATGTTTTTTTGATTTCTTACATCGAATCTTCCATGCCTGAGATCCTGTCTTCCATCTCTTGTATACTATTTTTGATACTCATATCCATAGTTCCTGTTCTCTTCCCTTAATTCTCCATTTCCTCTTTTAACTCTGACTGTCTTATCTTTATTGTTTCCATTTCCATTTTCATGTCTTGAATGGTTTTATTTATTTTGTACATTTCCTGCTCCAATTTGCTTATCTTTGCCTGGAAATCTTTCACTGTCCTGTCTTTTTCTTATTCAAGTTGAGCCACCTTGGCTTGGAGCTCTCTAATGGTATTATCCATTGCTTTTGCTTGTGAAATTGTGGCTTCTTTGAATTCCTTCATAGATTTAAATTCTTCTTGAAGGGACTCTTATCACTTTCCATAATGTAGAATTGTCATCATTTTCATGTGTTTCAGCTGCGGTGAGGTGGTCAGGATTGGATGAACTAGCATAGTTATGTTTTGTTGGAGTAATGGCTCCCTGATTTCTGTTTTTTGTTGTTTTTTTTTTCTCGGACCTTTGGCCATTTTGATGTTCTTAGCTGTCTGCTCCTGCTGTCTTCTGGGGTTGGATCCAAAGGGGATGCTTATGTGTAACAGTTGAATTGCTTGGAGATCTATTGCTACTTACAGGGAGATCTCAGGGTCAATGTGCATCTAATAGCCAGATGCACTGTGAGCTGGTGCAGCTATTCACAGACAACGGCCTGGGATTGTTTCACTGCTCCCAAGACAGAGGTCTCTATGTTGCACATTGAGTGTTCAGCCTGCAGTGGCTCTGGTGGTATGGTCCTGTTTGTCCAGGTACAGATTCGGTGAACTTTGGCGGTCCCAAGGTCTGTTGGAATCTTGACAGAAATTGACTCCACCCCTTTAAGATGAGTCACTCAGCAGTGCCTCCCATGTCGAAATCTCACTGATCCAGGGGGTGGAGATATATATGCTTAAGCTATGGTTCCCCTCCAGAAGGGCCCATACTAGCAAAAACGTCTGCTAATAATAAAGACCTCAGAGTTTGCCCAGGGTTGGACCCTGTGGTGCCTGTGGTGGGTAAATCCACCTTCACCCACTGTAGCCCTTTTTGCCCCTCTCAAAGCCCGCCTATGTGTGTATGGAGCTGGCTTTAGATACTGGCAAATGAGGCCACTGTCATCCAAGTTCCCATACACTGCAATAGAACATAACCTGCAACCAGAAGGGAATCCTCCAGGTCAATCCAGCTGTAGGACTTTTTTCCGAATACTGTAAATCCAAAAGGGGCGTCTGTCCAGCACCCTTCTGGGGGCATACAGATATGTCTGGGCTTTCTAAATGCAACTGTGGACCTGCTGGCTACTGGGCTGATGCCTTGTGGAACCCTCAGCTGCTGAGGTCCACCAAGTCACATGCTGCTAAGAGTGTGTGGGACTCCCACAGGTCCAAAAACTTTCACTAAATAGCCGAAAAGCCTGTGTGGGATCTGGCAGGGGGGGGGTGCAGTAGGCTGGTGAGTAACCCTGTGTGGGGTCCGAATCTGCCCTCTGGGTATTAGAGTGGATCTTACCCGGGGGTCTCTCCTGGTGGGGATTCTCGGTTCCCAGATTCAGTGGCTTCTGTGCATGTCTGAGAATGGGAGGGAGAGTCCTGCCCAGGGACTTTTAATAGTCCCTGGTATCTGGGTGAATCCTAGGTGGATCCAGTCACTCAGATTTTTTGCATAGCTGCTTATAACTTTGTGGCTTTGTGGCTGTTTTCCCCAAGATCAAAATGCATCCACATGGGCCGCTGCCATCTTGGATCCTTCCAGTTTAAAGTTTTAATTGGATTCCTGAGTGTGAAAACAAGTGGTTCTCTATGACTGCAACTGTATCTTGTGTTTTCTCTTGTGTTCTTTTTCTTCTGTTTTTTGTTTGTTTTGACATATTCTGATGTGTATGTTTTTGCATTATCTTTTATATCATATCATACCTTATCATATCATATCGTATCATATCAATTTTTACAAAATTGTTTATTTTCTAATGAGAGGCAAAAGGGAGCAGATTTTTTTGAAAGGAGAAATGGCAGAGGAATTGAAAGGTGTACAGGAAATAAAAATAACAATCCTGATAAATTATATTTAAAAATTCCATTTCAATGAGAGAGAGGAGGATTTCTGATCACTAGAAAAAAGCCAAAACTCTAATGTTGTTTGCATACATATTTTTCTCAATTTTTAACTAGCTTCTTGAGAATATCATAGAATTTAATTTAATCATGTTCAAAATCTCACCCACAGTTTTTTAATCCATTCTTTGGTTGAGGGACATCTGGGTTGATTCCAGTTTCTAGCTATTACAAATAAGGCTGTGATAAACATAGATGAGGCAACTTCCTTGTGATTCCGTGAGGAGTCATTTGGGTGTATACCCAGAAGTGGTATGGCTGGGTCCCGAGGCAGAGTTATTCCAAGTTTTCTAAGATATCGCCAGACTGACCTCCATAGTGGTTGCACAAGCCTGCACTCCCACCAGAAATGGAGGAGGGTTCCCCTTTCTCCACACCCTCACCAGCATGTGCTGTCATTTGAATTTTTGATCTTAGCCATTCTGACAGGCATGAGATGTAATCTTAGAGTCATCTTGAGTTGCATTTCTCTGATGATTAAGGATGCTGAGCATTTCTTCAAGTGTCTCTCAGCCAGTAGTGATTCTTCCTTTGTGATTTCTCTGTTTAGCTCTTTTCCCCATGTTTTAATTGGATTATTATATTTTGGCACTTAATTTCTTGAGTTGTTTGTAAATTTTGGATATTAGCCCTTTGTTAGATGTGGGGTTGGTGAAGATTTTTTCCCAATCTGTAGGCTATTGTTTTGTTTGAATGACAATGTCTTTTGCCTTACAGAAGGTTTTCAGTTTCATGAGGTCCCATTTATTGATTGCTGGTCTCAGGTCCTGAGCTGTTGGTGTTCTGTTCAGGAAGTTGTCACCTGTGCCAATGAGTTTGAGGATTTTTCCCACTTTTTCTTCTTGTAGATTTAGTGTAACTGGCCTTATGTTAAGGTCTTTGATCCACTTGGACTTAAGTTTTGTACAAAGTGGTAAGTATGGGTCTAATTTCATTCTTTTACAAATGGACAATCAATTGGGTTCCTCTTTAAAGAAAACAAACCAAAGTACAAAATTCTACTTCAGTACTAGCTTTGTACTCTTGGGTGTGTAGACATCCATTGGAGTATGATCTACTTACCAGGGTCCACACACTTACTAAAAACAGATTCCTCCTCTCTATTGGCTATCAATTGCCAGAAGCTTCTCTGCCAGGGCTGAGATTTCATGCCTACTTTCTCTTTCCATTTTAGAAGTTTATCTAGATTGAGCTTATAGTGCTTATACATGCTTTCATAATTGATATGAGTTTATAATTCTAACTGCCCTGCTCTGCCTGGAAAACACTGTTCCCTCATTTTCCTATTTTGCCTCTGGTTTCTCAATCTTTCTGTCCCCGTTCCTCCATGATCCCTGAGATTTGCGCTGAGGAATGTGTTCAAATGACCCACTGAGAACTGAATGCTCTATTGTATCTGATTTCTGTAAGGTGACCATTTGTTCTTCTCTGAGTTAATAGCAGTCTATTACAAAAAAAGACCATTTCTGGTGAGGATTGAAAGATATACTAATATATGAATATGAAGGATCAGACATTAGGAATAAGTATAATACTTTGTCCATTTAGCTGAATGAGAATGATAAATTCTCCTCCAGGGCCTGCCTGTAACTTATAAAGGCAGTGAAGGCATAGCCACTATATTATAAATAAAGTAACAATTTATAATATCTAATACTGTCTTGATATGCTAAAATTTTGGCATTTTTCTTCTATATACTTTCAGTTTGTTTGTTTGTTTGTTTGTTCTTACTGTTCTAAAACCTTTATCTTCCCTTATTCTGGATTTTTTAGACTGTTTAAATGCACTGTCTGAATCTAAAATAAATGAAATTAAAAAGAAAGAAAATATAAGCTTTATATCATTAAGTACTATATAAAGAAGTATGTGGTAGAAGTTAGCTTGGCATCTGGAAACACGTAAAGCTTGGTGTCCCTTTAGTTGCTGAAATGGACAAAGTGCAGTTGAGACCATAGTTATAAGAACTGCCCTGTTGAAGGGGCGTGGCTAAGGGACTGGACAAAACTACAAGAGGAACGCAGTTGAGAAATAGGAAGAAACCAGAGAAATTGCGAGAGAAAGGCAATTAGAAAAAAGGAAGACACCAGGAAAAATTGCAAGAGGACAACAGTTGTAAAAGGAGGAAACCAGACAAGCTGCTGGAGGACATCAGTTGAAAGAAAGAAGAACAGGACTGCTGGATAGAGAGTTCCTTAAAGGCTCCAGAGAGTCAGAAGAGTGAGTGAGGCCAACAGAGTCTGAAAGCCGTTTGAGCAGCCCTCATTTTGGCAGGTAGAACAGACTGTCCTTATAAACTGGCCACAAGTTGGTGGATGAAATACGCTGGCTTTGTGAACTGGCAATATTAGGCCCAATGGACATGAAGCTTAAGGGGAACTGCCTACTGGGACTGCCATAAATCAGGTTACCCTGTATGGACCTATGCTAAGAATATTAATATTATTTAAAGAAGAAATTAAAATAGGGTTAGTTAGGTATTAGTTAGCTAGGGATTAGCTAGATGTTTTCAGGTAACTAATAATAAATAAATATAAAAAGTGGTTGTATATAAAAATATACAGTTACAGAAATACTTTCATGTTTTGAAAATTGTCAGCATTCTTAGTTGAAGAAGAAGATATTGTTGTACTTTTGTTACACCTGATAATAAAGCTCCTACATCTTTGCTAGTTCTTGTGTAAATATGGCTTTGTAACTGCATAATGCCTGTCAGAAACATTTTTTGGCAAATATTAATGAGGTGACCTTTGTTATCTTTGCTTTTTGTAAATAGTCTACAATAAAATGTACAGTTCAGGAGATCAAATAGTACTTTAACATTTTTAGAAGATAATTATTATATCACATGATATTTTGACACAATTTGTCTGATAAAGGTGCTGAGTGATGTTAATAGGAGGCTTAATAAATGCCCTTGTGTGTGTGTCTGTGTATGTGTGTGTATCTGTGTGTGTGTCCCTGTATGTTTGTGTGTGTGTGTGTGTGTGTGTGTGTGTGTGTGTGTGTGTGTGTGTATACATTCATGCAGAGGCCATAGAATGATATCAAGTACCCTAATACTAGGTGTCCTCCTTGAGCTTTCTCATACAAATACTTTAGTCCATTTTTCAATCCTCACCAGAAATGTTACTTTTCACAGTAGATTATGATTAACTCAAGGATGAACAATTGGTCTCCATGAGGAAATCGGGTGTACACGATCTCAGAGTTACTTATTCACTTGAGAGCCGCCTCATTAAAGTGAGTAAGAGCAAAGCCAGCTGCTTAAAAGGAAACAACAGGCATCTATTCGTCCATTAGTCTACAGAGGTCTAGGGGGAAAAGCACTAAAATTGCATCTGTTGCACATATTTGTTTTAGATTTAAGTTAACTAAACTTCTACTCATTTTGAAGCATTTCACTGGGAATTTTAAACAATGTAATCACTCTACCATGTAAAATGTACCTTCAGTGGCATTGGATTGAGATAGCAACCTGGATATTCCTATTTGAGTATATGTTTATAATAATATAACAGTATTATAGTAATGTAAATTTATAGCTATAATGCATCTTAGAAAATATTAATCTCTAGTCAATTCAGTGTTCTGAATACTTCTTATGGTACAGGCTGAATACCCAAGTCTAAACTTACCTGTGCTTGTGTGTGTGTGTGCGCGCGCGCGCGTGTGTGTGTATGAGAGGAGAGAGAGAGTGAGCAAGAGATAGAAAGATAGATAGAAGGCGGGGCAATTGTGTGTATGTGTGTGTGTATGAGAGGAGAGAGACAGCAAGCAAGAGATGATAGATAGATAGATAGATAGATAGATAGATAGATAGATAGATAGATAGATA
>CAJQZJ010000727.1:4353938-4376313 GCA_907164525.1 Lophiomys imhausi | reverse complement strand
ATAGATAGATAGATAGATAGATAGATAGATAGATAGATAGATAGATAATAGATAGAATGCGGGGCAGTTTGTGTGTGTGTGTGTGTGTGTGTGTGTGTGTGTGTGTGTGTGTTTTCCAATGTGTTTATACATTCATGTGGAGGCCATAGGTTGATATTAGGTGTCCTAATATTAGGTGTCCTTTTTGAGAGTTCAGTCAGGCTGGCCTGGCAGGCCAGCAAGTACTGAGGATCTTCTTTTGTCTGTCTTCAAAGCACTGCAATTGCAGCTGTGTGCTGGGCATCGTTGGGTTTTTAGATGGGTTCTAGGATTTTGAACTCAGGTTTCGTGCCCATGTATTAAGGATTTTACCAACAGATCTATCCCTTCAGCCATATTTCTTTTTCCCAAATTGTATCTATACTTAAAATGGTACAATATCTACAAATATCAAAATATTTGAGACTTTAAAGATACTATTTTCTCTCATTTATATTTCCATCTGGCCAAAAGTAACAATAATCAGTGTGCTTTGTTGTTATTTTTCCCATCCTCAATATATAAAATAGTACTTCATAAATGTTTAAATGTCAGAATTACAGGTTTTCCTGATGATTTTGTTATTTTAAATGTACCGATTCCTATTTTGCATATACAGCTTCCTTTTCAGTCTAAATTCTTGGTAGCGCATTTCTCTATAACTTGTTTTGTGCCTATTGTAGTACATACTTAAATTGAAAAAAAGCTCCATTTAATTTAGATAGGATGATTAGTACATGGTCAGTTATTAACGGGTAAGATAATTTATATATATATATTCTTTTTGAGATTTTTTAAAAAAAGAAAATAGATTTTTGAAAGCTTTTATATTTGACAAAGCTCAAATCAAAGACAAAATATACCGCTTGAAAAGGCAAAGCAAAAGCCATGATTTCTTTAGTTACTAGCATACGCCGTTGAATTGAAAACCCTAGGCTGCTCTAACGAAGAGTAAGCCCAGTTCATGGTGGATTGGGTTAAGCTCTTTTAAGTTTATTGTACTTTTTTTTTACTTAGCATAAAAAGTAAATGTTTTCTGCCTTGTGATTTTAAGTTGTTGGGTTTGCAAAACATCAGTGAACTGGCAGGAAGCAGAATCAGCAGGCATAGCAGATCCAGACTTCTAGAAAGCAAGAATGGAAACGCACTAATCTGCTTGGAGACTAAACAGAAGGCAAACTATTTTCTTTCCTCTGCTCAAATATGCCCTGCCTGGAGGTGAAGAAGTACCTCCTGTATGCCCTTGTATTAACAGGCCTCGTCTTTATATGGTTCATTGGTAGGAATAACTGTAAACAGTAGCTCATTACACACAGTTCCATCTCATTATACAAGATACTCTGGTATATTAAAATGAAAATACAAAAAGCCTAAAAGAAAACATGACTGAAATTAAATGCAAACAACTATACCTTTTATTTTAGAAATATTGATCTTCTGCAAAAGAGTGACATATTTAATGAATACCCTTAATGATTTTACAGTAGTGCAAATCATCTATGAAAGTAACATGGTTCAGAAAGAATGTTATAATCCGGTTCCCAGTGAAATCCAATATCCTTGTAAGCAACAGCAGTCACTGTGTCAAAACTATCTGGGAGCAAGAGAGCTACAAAATCAAGAACGGGAATAAAGCTCATTTATTTTAGCTTTAGTTTCAAAGTCAACTAAAATGCTTACAGGGGTTCCATGAAAACATTTCCAAAACTAATCTAATCCTGTTCATAGTAATTACTTTCTTCCTTTCAGGCAAAACACAGTTGACAAAAAAACACCAAATGGGTTTTAAGTGATTTAATAGGGATGAGGTATCATATTCAAAGAAAATTTCCATTACTTTAAACCATAGTTCTTGATTTTATTTTCAGGAACTCTTCCAAATGTTTAATGGCAGAAAAATTATCAGAAAACTAAGGAACAAAAAAACAGACTACAAAAGATTATGCTGGAGGAAAGTTGAGATAGCCAAAGCTTTGAGATTGATGTTAATATCTACAAAAATTCAAAAAATTTAAAAATGAGCATATAGAAAGGTCATATATATAAAGAAATACATATACTTAAAATACATTAATAGAATTGCTTCATAGCAATTTTAAACAATATTTTTAATATTTCAAATATAAATACAAGTATTTCCCATATGCTACAATCAATTAATATAATATTAGACATAAAAGATGGCAATGTAGAAATGATGCTATTCTTCCAATTATACAACTAACAAGAATGTTTAGGCTTATGTGTACAAACAAAATACAAACATGGAGACTCATTGTTTATTATTTCTGAATACTATTAACTCTGTCTACAGTATGAAAATAGGACTATTAAATGTTCTTCGGAAAGGCACATCATTATTCTGATACTATCCAAGTTCTGTGAACATATACATTGAGGTCACTTGTGATGCCCAATACAGCAGATCTTTGCCAATCCAAGGCATAGCTTCCATATCAATCTCTATTCCTATATAATTATGGAAAATTTCAGTTGAAAGATCATTAGAACTAAGGCCATTGTGCTTTTCAATACATTCAAATAAAAATTATGCTTACTAGAGAAAATAAATGTTGCAGCAATACAACTTATTTAATTTTTAAAAATAAGCATTGTACTATATATATACAGTTGTTCATTTTATTGACAAAATATGAGTTTCAAAATAATTAAAGGGATTAACATACTTCCTCCCTCACAATAAATACCAGTAGGTTTCAAATCAAAGCTTAATATAATAAAGGATAAGGCATCTTCAATACCGCAACAACTTAAGATAAAAATGAATGGGTGACTAAAATAATTGCAATCAATGAATTTTTTTTAGCCAAATGTGAAGCAAGTTTTATTAAATAGTAGCCAGGTCCATATCAGGATTTCCAGTGAATAACCACATACATCCTGACATACTTCATACCTATATAAATCCTGCCTATGTGTGATCAAGCACTTGGTGAAAATAACTTTCTTTACAGAAGTAAAAACATGTCACCTGTTATCTTACATGAACAGCAGTCCCCAGCATTCTAGGAAGTCATCTGTCTTTGATCAAGTGGGATTTACAGGTTAGAGGCCTTTTTGATTTTACACATCTCTTACACACAGAAATTTAAACTTAAAACATAACTTTAGCTCTCACAGTCATCACTGCAAAGCTAATCTCTGAAATTGGAGGAAAGAGGAGTTTAGAAAGTAAAACCTTTGCCATTCAAGTCTGGAAGACGTGTGGTAAAGACTGGAGGAGATAGAGGGGTTGAGGACACCACATGACCCACAAAATCGACTGGCCAGGGACTCAAGTTGGCTCAGAGATCAGGGAGCCTATATGGGTCTGACCTAGGTTCTCTGCATATATGTTATTGTTGTGTAGCTGATGTTCTTGTGGGATTCCTAACACTGAACTGGAGGTGTCTATGACTCTTTGCCTGCATTTGGGACCCTGTTACTCCTACTGGGTTGCATCATCCAGTCTTGATGTGAGAATATGTAACTGGTCTTATTTTAGCTTATTATGCCATGTTTGGTTTATGTTCTTGGGAGGCATGCTATTTTCTGAGGGGAGATGAGGGATGGATTTGGGGGAAAGGGGATGTGAGGGTGAGAGACTTGGGGGGAGGAGAAGTAGGAGAAAATTCAGTTGGAATGCAATATATTAAAGAATGATAAATTAAAAAGGGGCAAAAATTACCATCCAACACAAGGAAGAAGAGCAAAGGCCCCAGTGCCCAGAATTCATCACAGGATGGACTTTCCTAGGTCATTAGTACTAGTTATGTATTTCCTGTGTGTGCATACTCACACACATGCAACTGTTGTGATCCTCATAGGAAGGTCATAGACTAGTGTTGGGTACTGGCTCTTACCTTCCACCATATTTGTTTTGGGCTGCTGTATGAGGGCTATGACCTTTGGGCAATTCTACTGTGTCTTCCTGGAGTCTCCCTATCAAGGAAAGTCTAGGATTACTGATATGAGCTACTACCTCTGACATTTATGTGGGCTCTGCAGTTCTATGATTATTTTTTAATCTCCTACAAAAGACAATTTGTCTGTTGATGAGAATTGAAAAGCACTACTCTAATTTTGTTTTAATTGTTTTCAACCTTTCTACTCTTTCAAATTCTTATATGAATTCAGAGGTTATTCTTTTTTCAAAATATCCTTTGAGGAAATAATAGGGAGCAAGATATTTTGTGAAGATCTCTTGAACATGTATGTATGTATGTAAGCATGTATGTATGTATGTATGCATGTATATATGGTGGTTTTGTTTTTTTTTGCTTTGCTTTGCATTTTATCTGTTTGTTTTCTATTCTTTTTTTTTTTACTTTTTTTAAAATAAATAAATTTATTTATTTGTTGCTTCAGGTTACATTTCCATCATATTGTCCTTTTTCCCCCCTTCCCAGCCCCACCCTCCCACCCTCTATCCCCTAACCCTTCCATCTCAATCCTCTGGAGTGGAGTGTCCCTACAATAGCACTTGAAGAGAATTTTTACTTACCACCCATTGTTAAGTGTAGGGAGCCACAGGAACAACTGAGAGCTTTGAGATAAGCAGGAATTTCAAGAGTGCTGGTTCTCACTAAAAGACCTATGCTTCTTCAACTTTTTACTTTATCTTCTTCTGAGACTTTAAAAAAAAGTTAAGGATAACTCAGCAGGACAGATAATGATTTTCATCTCTTTCGACAATCTTCTTCTCTCTTTGAGTGAAGAGAATTTGCAACTTTTTACTAACTTCTTCTTAACAAAGGTGATAGGATGGTACATTTTTGATCCTGTTAAAATACACAAGATACCTCTGAACAACCTGATATCAGAGACTTTAATCATATCATGAAAGTTAATTGTCTTGTTGAAACTAAAGAATTCCATGTGCCAGAGAATCACAGATGGTCTCTGGTATCATAGTAAAACCAGTCTCCTAGAATAGCTGCAAGAATTCTACCAACAACTAGAATGAGTTTAGAAGGAATGTCATTCTGGTACAACTTCCAGAGGTGTGTCAGCCTGCTACACCCTTTAAAGCAGATCCAGCTATGCTGCACCTGGACTTATCATATCAGAAACATAAAATTTAAAAATGTAGTGTGTGATTATATATTCTTTTGTATATATGTATGTATGTATAAATGTGTGTGTATGTAGCAATAATAATAAAGAAAAAGAGATCATAAACTTGAGGTAGGGAAAGAGGGATGGGATGGAGGGAGAGGACAAAAATTATGTGAATACAATCAACATGTACAAATATTAAAGATTAACATTTCAAAATCTAGAATTTTAAACCACCATTGTGACATTACCTAATTCATCAATTAAAAAAAATCAGTGAAGTGCATTACTTCTATTTATTCATATCAGGTTATTTCCATCAATATAAGTTCTTGGCTTATTTATTTTCTGTATTCTTTTGTAGATGTTTTCAAGGTATTGGGTTCTGAGATTTCATGACTTTAATCTTTAAGATGAAAGTCAGTGTTCCCATTTAACAAGAGAATTGAGAATTGTAAATAAATATCAGTTCAACAAACAGATCTTAGCAAAATGTTGGAGATGAATTTTAGATAGCCTATCCAATAAGAGTCTTGGTCCAGTGACTTCTTTATAAAAGTATGGAGTCTTTCTTCCTATGATCATCAGAGTTCTTAAACGAAAGACTCAAACTCATGACTCTTTTGCTTGTTTTTTATTTATCTTACATACTTTTAGAAGATTTCTGAATACTCTGAAACCTGATCTTCTAAGGCCAACAGAAATCCACTGCCTTAACTATATGGTTAATGCATCCAATCTGCTTTACTCACAGTGATTCCTGTAACATTAAATTATTCCTCCAGTTATAAGATGTATAGTGTAATTTTAAAGATTTGTTTCACTTTTCTCAGTATTAAAAACTAAAATGTGAATATGTATACAATCAATAAAATTAAAGTACAAATTATGCCTCAACAAGAGTTTACCCCTCACAGACTGAGAAAAATGAGATTTACTCTTTCAGATTTAGACAATATACACAATTCAGAATGCATGGATTTTAATTATTTTAAAAATTCTATTTTTTATGGCTTAACAATATGTGAACAGATATTTCTGTGGCTATTGATGACTACCTTCAAAAACAAGGAATAACAAGACACCATTTTTGGTACATTGTGGGTACTTTCTGTGTTTTTGCTACTACACTCATTTGTCTTCTAATAACCTAGCATGCTTACATGCCTCATGATTTTTCTAGAAAACTTGCAGGAAAAGAAACATTAAGTATTTTGGAACTGAGAAATATGGGCACCTGTATAAATTCTTCTTTAAGAATGACTTAATGGTAAATGACTCTTCATCTTGTTTTCTTTTATTTGAAAACAAGGGTGTTCACTTAACAAAGACTGAGAACCACATCATTAACAATGTATAGTTGCCTTTTCTGTATCACTACCTTTCCTATTAGCCCTCTGCTTTTTTACTATTCTTTCTCCGAACACATTGGGACTGAGATCCTATAACCTGCATGTAATTTTATTCCTGCTTCTCTTTAACAGCTCTTCAGGGATGTTAGAGGAAAGCAAAGTTTTATACATATTAAAACTAAAATGTGAAGTGCCAGTGTGGAATATAGAAGAGAGTCAGTCTAGTTATGGGAAAATAGGAAATGAGCTCCCTTCCTGAGATTTTAATTTAGAATATTTTATATGAGATGCCTAGAGCACTTGTTAGCATTCGTATCATGGAAGTGTGATTTGTCTTATGTGAAGAATATGAACCAAGGTGGAGAACCTTTGGGAATAATAGTATGAAGAAAACTAGGAAGTTTAATTGTCACCTCCCATTCTTGTACACACACACCTACACACACACACACACACACACACACACACACACACACACACACACACCATTATGCCTGTGTTTGTTTGAATGAGAATATAAGATTGTTTCCCATAGGCTCCTATGTTTTTGTGCTTAGTCTCTAGGTTGTAAATATTTTGGAAGGATTAGGAGTTGTGTCACTGGAGGTGGGTTTGAGATTTCAAAACTCACAGTAGGGCCAGTGACCCTCTATGCCAGCTGCCTGAGAACTGGGATATAAATCTCTCAGCTACTTGTCCTAGCACATGTCTGCTGGTTTGCCACCAGGCTCCTTGCTATAATGAAAACTGGACTAAGCTTCTGAAATTGTAAACCAGCCCCAATTAAACGGTTTCCTTTATAAGAGTTGACCTGAGTCATGGTGTCTCTTCACACCAATAGAATACTAAGACAAAGCCCAATCAACTCCTTCATTTACTTTCACTCATCCTCTGTTTTTGTTGTTGTTTGAGAATTTCATGCATGCATACAATGTGTTTTAATCAAATTCATTTGTTGGGAGCACAAAGTTCCTTGTCCTCACAGACATGCAAGATTGTCACTTCAATGAGAGAGCTGTATAACCTGTTTTTCCTTCTCTAGACCCTCAAGAAAACACATGTAGCCCATCCCTAGAATGAATCTTTATGGAAGAATTGATATGTACTTTGAAAATGTTTTGATGTAATTATACATTCTGTGCACAGGGGATTGTGTTGAGCCAGGGATTTTTTTTTTCCTAAGTATTAGTGTACTTAAATATGCCTACAATAAACTACCTAGAGTCTAACTCTAGAAGTTTGAACTAACAAGGGATACTGAGTTGTGCTGAACTAGATTTCCATCTTGCATTATAAGCATCATTACTTTACTGGCCCTGGTGGACACAATGACCCCAACCTCCACTCACCATTTCTTTTTCTCCTGTCTTCCCCAAGCTAACCACTCCCACCAATTTCCTGTCCTAAAACTATGTGTTCTTCTATGAAACACACTGAGTCCACAGAGTGCTGTCTATATGTGCAGGGGAACATGACCACGTAACAGAGCTAATTTTCAGCTCTTTCATCTTTATGTTTAGTTGTTTTCTCTCTAAGTCTTTTATAGGCAGTTCAATGTTGTACATTCCAGACTATTTCAACAGCTCTGGGAAATTCTATATTTATAAACATATTTAAATCAACATATGCTGAATTTCACTAAGATGTGATTAAGGGTCTTTAGCTATTTGTATTGTTATCTCCATACAAATTTAGTCAAATTTATTTGTCATTTTGTATTCACATATTTTGTCATAAGAAGTATATGTGTATTTAGGAAATACAAAAAATGCTAGAAAGTTAACATTACTTATATATTCAATTTTTCAGTATTTTATCAAGAAAATTTCCAGTCTTCATATGTCCAATATTTGTTTATAATATGTATTATCTTTGTCACATTCCTATTAATATTTCCAAAGATTCATATTGAGAAACATCTTAGAAATACATTCAGCATTGATCACTTTTTACAAACGGACAAACAAACAAATACTGCAACAGTCTGAATATATCCTAGGAAGTAGTAAGTCTAGAGTCTAGATAGTCTATTCTAAATCTCAAGTGTATCTTCAGTTTTTAGTTGACTTTAACTGAAACTTTAAAAATTACACAAAGAAAAGACATTTCTCTGAGGAGAAATTACAGACATAGTTGGAATATGAAATTGTTGTTTGCTTGTTTATGTCTTGTTTGGAGTCAGAGGTCTATCAGCATATTCCTAAAATTCCATTTCATAGTGAAAATTTCAGTGTGACTATCTATTATCAGTTACTTAAAAATTATGCTACTATAAATAGGTATAATTTTTAAGTCTCTTTTTAAAATTTTAATTAAAATTAATTTGCATTATGTAGGATAGCCACAAATAATAAATCATCATTCATATCTACTAACAACTTATGAAAACATAAATTCATTTTCTTGAAAGATCTGTGTAATTCTTTAAAATATAATATTTCTTCAAATTCAGGGCAGTTCAGCATGAGAAATAGTAACAGATTCATAATGCCATCTGCTCAGTACACATGTTCAGGATGAATGTAAATAACAGGTTTCTATAAAGAATTTTTTAAATTCCCTATTATTAACTACAAAAAAATACCTTTGGTAATACTGTTGATCTCTCTCTCTCTTTGATTTTAACATAATTAATGTCCATTTGGAGCACAAACTGGCTTTGTAAATTAATAAAGATATAATGATGTTTACATTAATTTTTACTCCACATGTGTCTGATAGTGGCCCTGGGTTAAGGCTGTGTATGCCAGGACTATATGACTCCAGCAACATGTGTAATTATTTGTATGTTTGACTAGGTAGCAACTGTGAAGTCCTTAGTTCAATTCAAAGAACAAAAAGAACATATATACATAGACTGCTAAAAAAAATATGTATTTAACATTGGAGAACTAATTCCACTAGACTCTCTTCTCTTATGTAAAACCGAGTCAATAACAACACAAATATTAATTCAATTTTGAGATAATCTGAGAGCAGCCTATTTTTAGAATATCTTAGTAACACAACCATTGACACCTGTTTTGTTCCAAAACCAAATTATGTAACACTTTTAATAATTTGATGAATTCCATTTTCATGTGAAACAAATCAAAATACACTATAATATTTAGAGTTGTATATGATTACATATCTACATATAAGTTTTGAATTTAGCTAAAAGAAAAACTCCATAAGTATTAGAATATATTTTAATTTTTTAAAGAATTTTTTTAGATGACCTAAACAGCTGAGAACAGAAGGACTGAACATAAAAGGATTGTACTAACATTCTTAATCATTTTTCCCATTTGGGTTGGGGCCCCAAACAGGTCTACTACGACCCAAATCAGCAGGAAGTCACTTTAAGAGAGCGACGTCCCATGCCCAGAGGGTGGGGAGGGTGTTTCTCCGCCCATCTTTTTGGTTATTTGAAGGATAACTGAAAACTCTGTTATGTAGGGGAAGAGACTACAAGCTGATAAATGGTCCTGTCTTAATGGGTTTTGAAGGTTAGCCCCAGGGAATTCCTACTTTTCCTTCTCTGTATCCTTCTTCCTCTCCTATGTAGGAGTGCATGGGCTTGAGAAAAATGAGATATAGACATAGCACAGGAAGGTCCAAGAAGAAAGGGCAGATTATTGAATATGCCCTTATACCTTTGTATATTGATACAAAATTAGTAGTTTATTTGGCTAAAGTGGTATTGACCATTGTTTATTGTGCAAAAATAAGATTGTATTGGATTACATCGGTATTGATCTTTGTATATTGATACAAAATTAAGATTATAGTTGGCCACAATGGTATTGACCCTTGCATATGGACGTAATATTAAGATTATATTGGGCTACATAGGCATTGATCTTGGTATATTGATACATAATTAAGAGTATATTTAACCACAATTGAATAGATCTTTGTATATTGATACAAATTTAAAGGTAATGCTTCCCAATGGTATCATACCTAGAGATACTTAAAAATAAAATGTGAAGCTCTGACCTCTTGATACCAACCGTCTAAAACGGTCTAGGATAGTTAAAACAAACTCCTAGTCATGCAAACATGTCTCTTTGTTGGCTACTATGACAGTCTATCACAGATATTCTCTAAACTACCCAGTAATCAAGTTGCTAAGAGACAAGCAACATTTGCTTATCTAAATACAAGAGAGGGTAGGGCATCTTCAAAAACCCCTTGAGATCTGCAGAATATGGCATTCAAAAATGTTATCTTAAATCAAGATTTTTTTTTATATCGAGACATATCAGCACCTGACGGCAACCCTATGCTACTCCAAGTAGAAGATAAGCATCGAAGAACCTCCACTGTAAGATGGTTGAATTGGTGGCAAGCCTTTCTCTTGGCATGAAAAAACCCCTTGCACCAACTGCAGACAGACTGCTGTCCAAAAAGGACAAAACTTGGTAGCGGGGAAGTCGACAGCCTAACTCTGCCAAGACAGGGTAGGAAAAACCCCTTGCTTCAACTGTAGACAGACTGCTGTCCAAAAAGGACAAAACTTGGAAGCAGGTAAGTCGACAGCCTAGCTCTGCCAAGACAGGGTAGGCGAGTCCTTCATAACCCCTGCTCTACAATCAATGTCTGTCAGAGAAATGGGGTCAAATGACTGAAGATTGATGCTGTAATATATGGAGAGATAATGGGAGCTGTCCAGGCAGCCACTGGTATGTCATTTCTTAGTTTGGGAAGCTGCAACCCTGCACTTCCTATATAATCAGATATATTTGTCCCTCTCAGGTCTCTGAGGTGGTTGAAGAATAGATAGCTAGAGTCTCATAGTTAAATTTTGAGTTGTTTGGGAATCAAGAGGGTGTTCTAAGAAGATGCTTTTTAAATTGTGATGAAAGTTGAGTTGGATATAGAACTTTAAACTCATGGAGATAGGTCGACAGTAGAATGTTGAAGTCAGGTGCCAAATATATAGAGACTGGACATTGGGATTGTATGCCAAGCCATATAACTCTCATAATTTTGGCCTAATTACCTCTGTTGTTTTGTATTGTATTTATTATTATAGGAGTAAGAGCCATTTGTTGGACTGAAAGGGGGAGCTGTTGGGGGGAAAAGATATATCTTAAACTTAAAAAAAAAAGGAAGGGGATGGGTGGGTTAAGGCGGAAGAGGGTGGGAGGGTGGGACTGGAGGCGGGGTAGGGAGGGGATTTCAATTGAGATGTAACTTGAAGAAATAAAAAATAAAGTAAAAAAAAAAAAGAAATACACTTAAAAAAAAAAGAATTTTTTTTACTTATATCACACGAAGTTCCTTTTTTAATGTTTATTTATTACTTCAAGTTGCATCTCCATCACAGTCCCCTCCAACTAACCCTCTTGGTCCCACCCTCCCATCCTCTCCCCCTTCTCCCAGAACTCATAATTCCTTTTTTTAAATAATTGGGCCTCAATTATGAAAATTATAAGGTATCACATATATTCCCAATGTCCAGTCCATACATATTTAGCAACTGATATTAATATTCTACTATCCGTCTATCTCCATGAGTTTAAAGTTCTATACCTAACTCAATTTCCATCCTAACTTGTATTATCAACTTAAAACCATATTCTTAGACCTAAAGCATCCTTTTAATTCCTAAACAACTTAAAATTTAACTGTGAGAATATGATTATGTTGTCTTCAACCACATCAGAGACCTGAGACAGGTAAATAAATCTGATTATACAAGAAGTGCAGAGCAAGCAACTTCAAAAACTAAGAAATAACAGACATGACTGTGTGGACAGTTCCTAATTTCTCTCCATACATTAGAGAGAACATTATATATTTAACTTCTTGGCCCAGTAGCTCTAACAGACATTAATTGTAAAGCAGGATTTATGAAGGACTTGCTTACCCTGTCTTGGCAGAGCTAGGCTGTTGACTTACCTGCTTCTAAATTTTGTCCTTTTTGGACAGCATTCTGTCTATAGTTGAAGCAAGGAATTTTTCTTGCCCAAGGACAAGCTTGCTACTAATGCAACCATCTCCTAATGGAGATTCTTTGATGCTCATCCTCTACTTGGAGTAGAATAGGGGAATATTGTCAGGAGATGACATGTATCAATATAAATTAAAAAAAAAAACAAGTTAAGAAACCTTCTTTGAATGCCAAATTTTATAGATTTTTTGAGATTTTTAAAGACCACATCCCTTTCTCTGTATATTTGGATAAGCAAATGTTGTTTGTTTCTTAGCAAGTTGATTTTCAGTTAACTTAGAAAACATCTGGGTTAAACTATGCTAGTACCTAACCAAATGACATGTTTGAATTACTATTAATTTGCATCTCTTAATTATCTAAACAGTTTGTGACAGTTGCTATCAATGGGCCAAAACTTCACATTTTATTTTTAGAGTTACCTAGGTACAATACCTTAAAAAGGGTTAACCTTAATTTTGTATCAATATCCAAAGTCAATTTTGATATAGCCAAATATAATCTTAATTTTGTATCAATATACAAAGATATAAGAACATATTCAATAATCTATCCCTTTTCTTTATCATTCCTGTATTATGTCTATATCCCATTTTTTAAAGTCTCCCCTCCTACATAGGAGAGAAGGAAGGGTAGAAAAAAAGAAAAAGAGAGAAATCCCAAGATCTAACCTCAAACACCTATTTTACAAAACCATTTAACAACTTGTAACCAATCTGGCAAATAACAACAAACATCCATAACCCATCAAATGACCAAAGAAGAGGAAAAAAGAAAAAAAAAATCACCCACCCTACCTTCTGGGAATGGGACGATGCTCTCTTAAAATTACTCCCTGATGATTTGGGTAACTTTTTGGGATCAAGTAAGAATGGAAAAATGGTTAAGCAAGTTAATAATAATATTTGATATTCAGTCCTTTTGTGCTCAGCTATTTAAATGTCCTAAAAAGTTTGTAGTCAGAGGCTAAACTTCAAGGTTTTACTGAAGTCCTCGCTGGAATAGTCTGTGTAGCTGAACTATGTTGGTTAGAATTTTTTTTTTTTGACATTTATTTATGTCTTCAAGTTACTCAGTCAAAGTACTCTCCCTCCTCCCTGTCCTGGTTCACCTCTCCTACCCCCCCCCAACTTTTTTTTTTGGTTGAAGGTGTATCTATTTTCTTCCCAACAGCTCCCCCTTTTAGTCCAATAATAGGCTCTTTTTCTTATAACAGTAAATACAACATAAAAGAATAATAACTACTAGTCTATAATTATAAAAATTTTGAGGTATAACATACATTCCCAATGTCTACTCCATACATATTTGGCATTTGATATTAATATTCTGTTGTTTTTCTGTATCAATGAATTTAAAGTTCTATACTGTACTTCTTGTTTATTCAGATCTATTTATCCTTTTCATCTCTCTGATGTGTTTGAAAACTAGATAGTTATAATCTCACAGTTAAATTTTAACTTGTTTAGGAATTAAAAGAATATTCTAGGTCCAAGAAGATGTTTTTAAGTTGGTAATGCAAGTATTAGAATTTTTAAGTTATAATAGTATATGTCTTATAGAGTATATTAAAAACCAGGTGTAAGTATCCATAATCAATAACAAGACATTGTATCTCCCTATATTTTATACTACCATGTGGGGGTTGTGGGTGAGCCAGTTCTGAGGGAGTGAGTGTGGGAGTCGCAGTCCTGCCTTTTGTCTGCTTTGTGGTGTTGGCCAGGGAAAGATCTCCTTACTCTCTTGCCCTTGTCATAGGTACCCGGAAAAAGGGTTGACCCTGATGGAGTCATGAAAACAGAGCTGGTCCAGTCCTTTACCTGAACCAACACTTGGGAGAGCAGGGCCTATAAGTGGGGGTTGCAGGCCCAGAACCAGGGCTTTGGGTTGGTCCACTGCAACATACACCTCATGAATGACTTGCTGGAGTTCAGGAAGAGGCCAGTTCCATGGACTCAATACTATATGATCTCCATGACACAGGAAAATAACAGCATATCTGAGAGAAGTTCCAGTGAGGTTCCATTCCTGACAAAATAGCAGAAGCCAGAGGTCTCATACCAGACCAGAGAATCACTGTAATGAACATTTGCAAGCAAAAACATTTGGACAAAAGGGATTATTTTTGGACACACTGAGAACACTACAGCTTCCACAATGAGATTTTTTTTTTAATGTGGGAGGAGGTTGCAAGGGTGGAGGGTGGGTTTGAGGGGAGGTGGGAGATGAGAGGGAACAAGGTGTATGATGTGAAATTCACAAAATAAAAAAATAATTAAAAAAGAACAAAAATAAAAGACTTGGAAAATAGGAAATAAAGTATCTGTAACTTGTTGAAAAATAGTAATAAATGCATACACATATAAATGACAATATTAATGTAATCATAGAGACTTTTCAACCTTTTCCTCTGTGTATATCCATCAGAATAGTGTCCATTATAACACATCTAATCACACAAGCTCTGTGTTTCTAGTGAAACAAAGAACAATGAAAAAGTAAACTCTGTTAATTTTGTGAGGTAGTAGAAAGTGAACACAAAAAAGTGGTAAGTTCTTCAATATATTGAAAATATTTTGTCAATGAATGCCATAGCTGAAATTATTTCAATATTTGCTAAATTCTCGTTCAGGAACTGTTAATGTTTGTACATGTACAAACAGAACATGAATGTTTATCATTCAGTTGGAGGGCTGCATTACTCTGAGTGTACAGATGTGGATCCCCTCCTTCTCTTGGATGTCCTAGTCATTGCTTTTAAGGATTGTGTCAGAGAAGAGTGAGGTGGGGTCATGCCAGATGAAGTTTTGGATTCTGTCACTCTGTGGGGTGTCCGGGTCAATGCCAGTGCACAGGCCAAGAGAAAGGGTTTTTTTGTTTGTTTTTGTTTTGTTTTGTTCTGTTACAATTTCTTTAGGCAAAATTAAGACAGCTCAGGCAGTATTTTGTGAATCAGCTTAGGTATATCTCTATCTCTTTATTGTGGAATGAATGAGGGTTTAGGAATCATGGGAATCGGAAACGGGATAGGATTTGGGGGTTAATGTATTCTATTGACAGATTAAGATATGGGCAAAGGTGTATTTACATGAAAAAGGATCCCAGAGGCCTGAGGACCTGATGCCACCTTGGGAGTTGTGCTTGAGTGTTCCTGAGATAGGCAGGAACAGGAAGACAGCCTGTTCCACATCTTCAAGTTTGAGATTTCTGGCGTTTCAACATGATCCTATCTCACCAGTTTCATGCCAAATCCCCTGGAGACATGGTACACACCCCACTTGCTGCATGGTGGACAATGAAGGCACGATCCATGAGCCCTACAAATGCTGACCAATCTAGACAGCCCTCTAACACAAGTTTTGTTCTGCTCAACAAGTTGTAAGCATTTATCAAATGAGGATAATTGTTACCCTACATTTAAGCGTTGTCTGAAAGAGTTCTGAGTAGATCAATAGATGAATGTTTAAAATATAACAGACAACTTCAACTAAGACCCTGGGCTTCAATTCAAATTCAGAGAAACAAAAATATTCATACCACAGGTAGCCTTGGTTGTGCCAAAATGCCAGCATATGTTCAGAAAAACAGAGTTAAATATAAATAAATTTAAAAAGTAATGTTAAGAACTCACTAGTTTTTGGTCAGTTGAAAAATAACTTGAATTTGTTGCAGTATAAAACTATTAACCCATGAAATGTAATTTGGAACTAATACATAAGACCTTTAAGTACAGAACTCACCATCTCCTTACAAACATATAAAATATATCATTCCAAATCTGAATTTAGTAAAACAGTTCCAAATACTCAGCATAGTACTACGTTAACCATGTCCTTGCGTGATGCTCATAGCAGGGTTGAAAATAAGCATTAACATGTAGATTCTCTTAGAAATCTCCAAATATATCTATTAAAATTTTAACTAAGGATTGAGGGGAGGTTCAGAAATTAAGATCACAAGCTGTTCCTTAAGGAAACCCATGTTCAGTTCCTGTCACTCCTATCAAGACCTGACTGCCTCAAATCATCATCTAGCCTCCATAGATGACTTCACTAACATGCACCAATATACAATTAAAAATAAAACCAAGTATTTACCATGGCCATTAATTAGCTCAAAAGAGACAATATTATTTGTTAACAAAATATGCATCACACTACTATTTTAGGTGCAGGGTAGGTTTAGGTGACAACAGTTAGTTGTATATCAAATGTATCAGCAGAACAGGGTAAGTACTTGATTTAGGAAAAAAAAAAAAAAAAACAGAACTTGGATCAAATGTTAGTTTGTCCTGTATTTCCTAGTAGAATTAGGGTTTTGTATTCCTTATTCCAAGATGATTTCTGTACTCTAAGATGTTTTGTAAATTTTAAAAAATTTCCTAATTAGTTGGGGGCTTTGGAGACTTAAATAATTACAGCAGCTTTGACGCAGAGGCAGGAGGAACAAAGAATGCCACAGGTCAGACTGAATTAAATAGTGAGATCCTGTTTAAAAGTAAAATAAAGGGGGGATCCAAGATGGCGGCGGCCGGCGCGGACGTATATTGATTTCGGGGTCAACAATCACAAGGCAGCAAGTGTTCTAGGACGCTGTACAAAGGGCACGACACCTTCTAAATCTCACCCAGCTACACAGGGACCACGGAAGATGCCTGGGCAGGACGCCCCTTCCAAATCTTGGACATGCTAGGAAGCCTCTGTACCTGGGAATTGGGATAACTCATCCCCCCAAAAGGAGAGACCCCGGGTAAGTTCCAACCAAATACCCAGCCGGCAGATTCAGAAAACACACAGAGATAATCCCCACCCTGCTGGGCACTCCCAGGTCTCACACAGACAATCCAATTATCTAGCAAAAGATTGAGACCCTTGGAAGTGAGCGGGAGATCTCTGCAAAGTGCCTTCAGACCACAGATTGCAGTCTGTGACTTCACTGGCCAGATTCCAAGCCGCGGGAGCAGCAAGGCTACTGCAGCTGAATTGCAGATTTATCCGCTACAGGAACCAACCCTGGGCAAACTGCGAGATATTTGAAACAGTCATATATCGGTCTTATGTACTAGTACAGGACCTTCCAGTGGGGAATCAGAGCTTACTTGTAAACAGATCCGCCACCTGAATTAATTAGGTCCCCACCTGGGAGGCGGGACTGAATGACTCACCTTATAGAGGTGGAGTAAGGCAACTCGAATCCTACACCACAGTGCCCCCTTTGGACCCAAGTCCAGAAGACAGCAAAAAAATTCCACATGGCCAGAGGCCCCAGACCAAAAAAAAAAAAAAAAAAAAAAACAGAGCAAAATGTCTCCAACAAAAGAAAGCAATGGTATTCCGTCCGGCCTGAACCACCTCACCACAACTGAAACAGATGAAAACGATGACAATACCACAGTGTGGAAAGTGATAAAGTCCCTTCAAGAAGAACTTAAAACTATGAAGGAATTCAAAGAAGCCACAATCTTACAAGTCAAAACAACAAATGACATAATTAAAGAGCTCCAAGCCAAGGTGTCCCAGATTGAAAAGGAAAAGGATAAAGCAATGAAAGATCACCAGACAAAAACAACCAAACTGGAGAAGGAAATGTACAAAAAGAACACTACCATTCAAGACATGAAAATAGAAATGGAAACAATAAAGAAAACACAGTCAGAGTTAAAAGAGGAAATGAAGAATCAAGAGAAGAGAACAGGAACTATGGATGTGAGTATGAAAAATAGAATACAAGAGATGTAAGACAGGATCTCAGGCATGGAAGATTCGATGGAAGAAATCAGTACAACATCCAAAGAAAATGAGAAAGCTAAAAAATCTCTCACCCACAACATCCAAGAAATCAAGGATTCAATGAAAAGATGGAACCTAAGAATTATAGGCATAGAGGAAAGAGAAGACTCCCGACTCCATGGTCCAGTAAATATCTTCAACAAAATCATAGAAGAAAACTTCCCAAACCTAAAGAAAGAGATGCCAGTAAAAATCCAAGAGGCTTACAGAACACCAAACAGATTAGAACAGAAAAGAAACTCCTCTCGCCACATAATAATAGAAACTACAAATGTAGAGAACAAAGAAAGGATATTAAAAGATGTAAGAGAAAAAGGCCAAGTCACATACAATGGCAGACCCATCAGAATCACAACTGACTTCTCCTCAGAAACTTTAAAAGCTAGAAGGGCCTTGACAGATGTCCTACAAGCCCTGAGAGAACAGAGGTACCCAGCCAGACTACTATATCCAGCAAAACTCTCTATCAACATAGAAGGAGAAAACAAGATATTCCATGACAAAATCAAATTCAAACAATATCTCCTCACAAACCCATCCCTACAGAAGATCCTAGAAGGAAAATTCCAACCCAGAGAAGATAACTACCTCCAAGAAAACAGAGGAAATAGAAACCTCCAGAGCAACTAAACAAAAGAGAAACACAAGACAGCCAGCGAAACCAAAATAATGGGAAATAACAACCCCTGGTCACTAATATCCATCAACATCAATGGACTCAACTCGCCAATAAAAAGACACAGACTTACAGACTGGATCCATAAACAAGACCCATCTTTTTGCTGTATACAAGAAACACACCTCACTATTGAGGATAAACACTACCTCAGAGTAAAGGGCTGGGAAAAGGTTTTCAAAGCAAATGGACTCAGGAAACAAGCTGGAGTAGCCACCCTAATATCAAACAAAATAGACTTCCAATTGAAGTTAATAAAAAAAGACAGAGAAGAGCATTACATACTCATTAAAGGAAATATCCACCAAGAGGTCATCTCAATAATGAACATCTATGCCCCAAATACAAAGGCACCTACATTTATAAAAGAAACACTTCTAAAACTTAAATCGCACATTGACCGAAACACTTTAATAGTGGGAGACTTCAACACCCCACTCACAACTATGGACAGATCATCAAGACAGAAGCCAAACAGAGAAATAATGAGTCTAACAGAGATCATGAAACAAATGGACCTAACAGATCAACACAGAACGTTTCACCCAAACACAAAAGAATACACCTTCTTCTCAGCACCTCACGGAACCTTCTCCAAAATCGACCATATAGTTGGACACAAAGATAGCCTCAACAGATACAAGAAAATTGAAATAACCCCTTGTATCTTATCAGACCACCATGGAATAAACTGGACTTCAATAGCAAAAGAATCAACAGAAAGTCTACACTCACATGGAAATTGAACAACTGTTTACTAGAGGACCACTGGGTCAGGGAAGAAATAAAGAAGGAAATCAAAGACTTCTTAAAATCCAACGAAAATGAAGACACAACATACCCAAACCTATGGGACACAATGAAAGCTGTACTACGAGGAAAGTTCATAGCACTAAGTGCCTTCAAAAAGAAAATTGTGACAGCTCATATTAGTGAATTAACAGCTAACCTGGGTGAATTGGAAAAAAAAAAAGAAGCAAACACTCCCAAGAGGAGCATAAGGCAGGAGATCATAAAACTTAGGGCTGAAATCATCAACTTAGAAACAAAAAGAACTATACGAAGAATCAATGAAACCAAGAGTTGGTTCTTCGAGAAAATCAACAAAATAGACAGACTCTTAGCCAAATTAACTAAAAGACAGAGGAAGAAAACACAAATCAACAAAATCAGAAATGAAAAGGGTGAAATAACAACACACATTGAGGAAATCCAGAGAATACTTGGATCGTACTTTAAAAATCTATACTCCACCAAATTTGAAAACTTAAGTGAAAAGAACAATTTTCTTGATAGATTCTACCTACCGAAGCTAAATCAAGATCAGATAAACAGATTAAATAGCCCTATAACCCCTAAGGAAATAGAAACAGTCATTAAAAATCTCCCAACCAAACAAAGCCCAGGGCCAGATAGCTTTAGCACGGAATTCTACCGGACCTTCAAAGAGAAGCTAACACCAATACTTTTCAAACTCTTTCACAAAATAAAATCTGAAAGAACATTGCCAAACTCATTCTATGAGGCCACAATCATCCTGATTCCTAAACCACACAAAGACCCAACAAAGAAAGAGAACTTTAGACCAATCTCCCTCATGAACATAGATGCAAAAATACTTAATAAAATACTAGCAAACCGAATTCAAGAACACATCAAAAGTATCATATACCATGATCAAGTAGGCTTCATCCCAGGGATGCAGGGATGGTTCAACATACGAAAATCTATCAACGTCATTCACCATATAAACAAGATGAAAGAAAAAACCCACATGATAATCTCGATAGATGCAGAAAAAGCATTTGACAAAATCCAACACCCCTTCATGCTAAAAGTTCTGGAGAGAACGGACATAAAAGGGCCGTACCTAGAAATAGTAAAGGCAATATACAGCAGGCCAGTGGCCAACATCAAAATAAATGGAGAGAAACTTGAAGCATTTCTTCTAAACTCAGGGACAAGACAAGGATGTCCACTTTCACCATATCTCTTCAATATAGTACGTGAAGTTCTTGCTAGAGCAATGAGACAACTAAAGGACATCAAGGGGATAAACATCAGATATGAAGAAGTCAAATTATCCCTATTTGCAGATGATATGATAGTATACATAAGCGACCCCAAAAATTCCACCGGAGAACTCTTACAGCTGATAAACACCTTCAGCAAAGTGGCTGGATACAAAATTAATTCAAAAAAATCAGAAGCCCTTCTTTATACAACAAACAAATGGGCTGAGAAAGAAATAAGGGAAACAACCCCCTTCACAATAACCACAAACAACATAAAATACCTGGGGGTAACTCTAACCAAGCAAGTAAAGGACCTATACAACAAGAACTTCAAGCCCTTGAAGAAAGAAATGGAAGAGGCTTTTAGAAGATGGAAAGATCTCCCATGCTCATGTATAGGTAGGATCAACATAATAAAAATGGCCATCCTACCAAAAGCAATATATAGATTCAATGCAATTCCTATCAAAATACCAACACGATTTTTTATAGACTTGGAAAGAGCTAGTCTCAATTTTATATGGAACAACAAAAAGCCCAGAACAGCTAAATCAATCCTGTACAATAAAATAATAAAAAAAAAAAACATCTGGATGTATTACCATCCCAGATTTCAAGTTGTACTACAGAGCAATAGTTGTAAAACCAGCATGGTATTGGTATAGAAACGGACCAGTAGATCAATGGAATCAAATTGAAGATCCAGAAATAGACCCACACACTTATGGCCACCTAATTTTTGACAAAGAAGCCAAAACGGCACAATGGAAGAAGGACAGCATCTTCAACAAATGGTGCTGGTCCAACTGGATGTCCACTTGTAAAAGAATGAAGTGAGACCCATACTTATCACCTTCTACAAAACTTAAGTCCAAGTGGATCAAAGACCTTAACATAAGTCCGGTACACTAAATCTACTAGAAGAAAAAGTGGGAGAAACCCTCAAACTCATAGGCACAGGCGACAACTTCCTGAACAGAACAACAACAGCTCAGGACTTGAGATCAGCAATCAATAAATGGGACCTCATGAAACTGAAAAGCATCTGTAAGGCAAAGGACACTGTCATTCAAACAAAACAACAGCCTACAGACTGGGAGAAAATCTTCACAAACCCCACATCTGAGAGAGGGCTAATATCCAAAATCTACAAAGAACTCAAGAAATTAAATGCCAAGAAAACAAATAATCCAATCAAAAAATGGGGGACAGAGCTAAATAGAGAATTCACAAAGGAGGAATCCCTAATGGCTGAGAGACACTTGAAGAAATGCTCAACATCCTTAATCATCAGAGAAATGCAACTCAAGACGACTCTGAGATTCCATCTCACACCTGTCAGAATGGCTAGGATCAAAAACTCAAATGACATCACATGCTGGCGAGGGTGTGGAGAAAGGGGTACCCTACTCCATTGCTGGTGGGAATGCAGGCTTGTGCAACCACTATGGAGGTCAGTCTGGCGATATCTTAGAAAACTTGGAATAGCTCTGCCTCAGGACCCAGCCATACCACTTCTGGTT
>CAJQZJ010000727.1:4322098-4342813 GCA_907164525.1 Lophiomys imhausi | reverse complement strand
GTGAATGTCCAGGATCCCAGAGCAACCTTGGGCTCTGTTGGTATCTGTGGCTCGAGTTACCATCAAAGAACTTGCAGAAGTCTGTGCCTTGTGCTGCTGCCTGAAGCCATGTTGATTTCCATAGGTTCTTTTTCTTATAACAATAAATACAATACAAAACAACAGAAATAAGTAGGCCACAATTATGAGAGTTATATGGCTTAGCATACATTCCCAATGTCCAGTCCATATGTATTTGGCACCTGACTTTAACATTCTACTATCTAACCATCTCCATGAGTTTAAAGTTCTATATCTAACTCAGCTTTCATACTAACTTGCATCACAATTTTAAAAACATCTTCTTAGATCCAGAACACCCTCTTGATTCCTAAACAACTCAAAATTTAACTATGAGACTCTAGCTATCTATTCTTCAACCACCTCAGAGACCTGAGAGGGATAAATATATCTGCTTATATAGGAAGTGCAGGGCCTGCAGCTTCCAAAACTAAGAAATGACATACCAGTGGCTGCCTGGACATTTCCCATTTTCTCTCCATACATTACAGCATCAATCTTCAGCCGTTTGGCCCTGTTTCTCTGACAGACATTGATTGTAGAGCAGGAATTATGAAGGACTTGCCTACCCTGTCTTGGCAGAGCTAGGCTGTCGATTTACCTGCTCCCAAGTTTTGTCCTTTTTGACAGCATTCTGTCTACAGTTGAAGCAAGGGGTTTTTCTTGCCAAGAAATAGGCTTGTCACTAATTCAACCATCTCCCAGTGGAGATTCTTCAATGCTCATCTTCTACTTGGAGTAGAATAGGGTGTGCTGTTAGGAGCTGACGTGTCTCGATATCAAAAAATCTTCTGTGACAACACTTAACCACACTCCACTCACCGCCCCCACCAAAAAAAAAAAAAAAAAAAAAAAAGTTGTAGCCCAGAAAGCCATCAAGGATAATTCTTAAACATTATGTTAAGGATGTTGAGTGCTCCTGACAGCCAGGGGATTATATCCAGATCTACCTTGGTGAAGCCCTTGAGGATCATTGGATGATGCTGGTACTGTAACATATGTTTAGTAATAATGCTGGCTAATTTGTGGAAGTGAATGACATACTTTATTGAGACTTTACTTTATGGGAACTTTACAATGATGTCATCACAGATTCCAGAATCTAGCTTTTACATTAACAGTATAAACTTTTTACAGATGCAGTATGAATGAAAAGTAAAGATAGATAAGGTGGAGGTTAGATAATTTCAGAATCATAAACATACTAAATGTATACTTTGAGAGTGAGATGGATTGATGTTTATTACTGTAAAATTTATGTTTTGAAATGTAATCTTACACTATCTGATTCAAGAAAGTTATCTTAACCTCTCTTTGACTTCAAAAGCATGTCTGCATGAACAGTGTCATTAGCTGTTAAAATAAACTCTTTTATGTTAACTCTTTTTTTATTTTTTTAAATATTTATTTATTACTTCATCTTACATCTCCATCACAGTGTCCTCTTTCCACCCCTTCCAATCCCACCCTTCCACCCTCTACCCCTATCCCTCCCATTCTTGTCTCACATTGTTAATTAGCTTTCAATAAGACTCAGCTTCCTTATACTGGAATAATGGATTCCTCTATTCAATATAAAATATGGAATGCAAATAAATATTTATATAATAAATACTTATTATATATTTATATATTATATATATTTATACATAAGTGCTATAATTTTTTAATTTTATTTTAATTAAGGAGTGAATAATGGATAAGAAATATGCACATGATGAAATGAAACATGTAACTTGATGGAAGTTAATAAAAAATAAAATAAAAATTTGTAAACATTGTCTTCATAAATTTTATTTTGTTCAGGTTTTGTTTTAAACTCTAGAAGGATTAAAGGACTGTAAAAAAAAACTTAAAGAATCAGTGATGGAGGCAATTAGACCTGATTTCAAGTCATGTCATGGCTACTTACTGAATGTTTTGTCTCTGCATAGGTACTGAGTGTTTGGAATGTGTCAACTATGTCATTGTAAGATGTAATCATAAACTTCATTTTTGTCCAGTAAAGATTGGTGATATAAAAATATAACAAATTTATCAAAATTATGTTTGAATGTATAGAAGTTATTAAACTGTTAAACCTTTTACTTGTCAATCTACTGTTTTCAAGAGAAAAGCTGATGGAAGGAAAAGATGCTTAGATATTTAGAACATACTAGAAATCAATATTTGGGGATTGTTTTTTTGTTTGTTTGTTTTTGATTTTACACAAGCCTTGGCCTGAATTAAGCAGTCTTAGCCCATCTAAGCTAGCTCGTAATTCTATTACCCAAATATGACCCCATATATACATAGGTCCCCTTGGACTGCCATTCTCCATGATATGCCGATGTTCCTGGCCTTGTGGAATGAAGTTCTTTTTTCTAACCCATAGTGTGTGTCTTCTTCTTCTTGCTGCTGGCTGGAGATTGTTTTATATCATCACATTTCAGTTTTACTGAATATGTTTAGAATATGTGTCTTAAATACTATTTTATTATCAAAGTAATCTGTACTTTTGACATAGTATTTTTACTTTTTATTACAAATACACATTTACTTTGTATATTTTTGTCAAATAAAATTACTAAAGTGAATATAATTTCATAGAAAGGAATTTGAATTCTATATACTGTAACATGGTATGGTTGTAATTCACTAAATCCACTGAGTGTTGCTAACTTTTAGTTTCACAACCTATGTGATATATTTCACCAGCTGCTGGTTCATTGACTTCTTTACCTTATGAAGCAGTCTTTTCAACAGCACAATAGAAAATTATGGCCACAAGGAAGCACATATCTAGCGTGACATCACTATGACATTCATAGTTGTCCTGCCAATAACAAAATCGAAAGATTATTTGTGTATGCTATAGATTCCTAAAAATTTCATTAACCATGTGAAATTATTCTTTGTTAGCTGCTGGCAAAATGGAATATACAAAGATTGGCTGAATTTTTAGCGTGAAGATAAATGCAAACAGTAAACAGTAAAAAGCCCTCCTTTTGCTAACCAATTTTCTAATTATGCCTTGTGAAAATGGGACTATTGTAAGCAGTTCCTCTATCCCTAATGCTCCCAGTCTATTAGTGACTAACAATGAATTTACCTTTGATTGAATCAGTCACTCTCTCCTAGTTCTTACCTTTATGAATACTTTCTTCAACATAACCTGCACATTTCAGTTCAGATGAATAACCATGACCTAATAACTATCTAAATGCATTCACTTTCATTTTGAGGTGTTAATATTTGAACTCTATTAATGTTTCAGGCTTTTCATCTCTGTTCATCTCTGATCAGAGTCTTCACATATCAAAACGAACTTTTGTCTCTTTGTATTCATGTTCATTTCGCTCTCCTTTGGGTCTTCCCTAACTTCTGATATGACCTTTGTTCCTCCTGAAAGTAACCTGGTGAATTCTTACACATGATTCAGATGTCAGCTTAGAATTCATGTTCAGTCTCACCCTTGCCTGACCTCATAATTCCTAGACAGATGTTGTTCCTAAGATGTCTCATAGAACAGTTCAACTTTTAAACTCATGAATAATTATGTGTTTAATTCACCTTACCAGATGGGGAAGCACCTTTTCACCCTTGAATCTTCGCATAAGAGAAGAGTGTCTGCCACTATAGTAAATAAAAATAAGAATAAGCTTCTAATGAAAGAAAAGATTAATTATATATTTCAATCTTGTTAAAGAAGAAAAAGCAAACTCTTGAATCAAGTATAATGTTTTTGTTAGTTCTTTAGGAAAATGTGAGAACAAGTTTAAAATCACCTTATTGAACTCAGTACTTAAAGTAACTTAATGTTCCTGGTTTATTATTGAAAATCATTCTTCAACTCAAAAATAATGATATAAATATATTCATAATAGATATAAATTATAAATATAAAATGAACTATAATATGCAAAGTAAATGAGGCTGGTGAGCATTCAAAACATAAATATAAGAAAGAAATGAAAAGTAGAGAAGTAAGGACCTAATGGATTACCACAGATATTAGCTAATTTTCAAGTTTAGAATTTAAAAATTATCATAAATAAGAAGGAAAACTTCCATAGAAGATCAGGATATGGTAGAAATGAGTATGAAAATCAATGGTATTATCCAAATAACTGTCATTTAAAATATTTTACTTACATGCTTAAAGTGATGAGTTTGATTGACATATTTTCTTATATCATTGCATTTTGCTTATATTTACTCCCTGATTTCTCTCCTTTGTTCATTCTGTCCATCTTCATTCCCAATTCCTTCTCTCACCAATCATCCACCTACTTGTACATCTGAGAGAAAAAAACAAATAGTTTTCTGAATCTGGTTAATTTTGCTTAACACAATGGTAACAAAATGAAATTTGAATATGTGCCCCTGGTCTCAGCCCCAAACACCTGTTTCTGAGAGCACAGGCCTGAGAACTATCTAAGAGAGGCAGAAGTAAAGCATTGTGTAAGTACGAGTGTAAATGACAATTCCAGAATGAAGGACTGAGCCACAAAGTTACAAAGTTAGTAACATTATCATGCTTTTCAGGATAAAGTTGTAAATTAGCAGAAGTGAGGCAAATAGAACCATCTATGTGAAGCATTCAGCAAAAAAAAAAAAGCATTTAGAGAAAGTTTAATTATCTGAGACACAAAACAAAATGTGATCATCCAAGAAAAGAAATGAAAGGAATAGAGAAATGTCATTAACAAGTTAAAATTATTAAGGCTGAATTTTACAAAGTTAGAGAAAAAACTTTCCAGGTCAAGCTGATTTCCAAAGAGCAAAATAAAAAAAAAAAATGAGTAGAGAGGCAGAAAAAGTATAGAAGATTAAAGAAAGTCTTTGAACATGTGAAGAACATATCAATGATTGGCTAAAGAACATTTACAGGAACTACAGAACTTAAATCTCTAGCTAGAAATGAACTACCTCATCCAAATATAAGATTGGTTATGGATTTAGCATTTTGTATGATTTTGAAACTTCTGATTCCCCAAAGAAATATTAAAATTTTACAGGGCAAAAGTAAACTCACAATAAAAGAATGACAGTATTAAAAGTGTCATCAAATAAAAATTTGTCTCACTTTTCCTATCCTACTAAATATAGAAATATTTTAGTACTATGAATTTAATAAACTTTTTATCAGTTGTAATAATAATAATAATAATAATAATAAGTTACAAATAAGAATAAAAATTCATCAGAATTGTGTCTATAAGGCAAACCTTTGATCTCAACATTTGCGAGACTGAGACAGAAATCACTCCATTAGTCAAGTCTAGCATGGGTTACAGAGAAATTGTCCTAACTATAGCAGATAGCTTTGAACTTCCCAAAACCTGAATGCCAATTTCAAGTTTAGAGCTGCCTTGTAAAGTTCTGGGTTCAGACACTTTTAATTTAAGTCATTCAAACTATAGCAAACAGAAACAAAGGAAAATAGAAAAGTAATGATTCTGAAAATCAAACATTAAAACTTTTTCCTCACTAACTTAGAAATGTATAAAAAGATGTTATCAATCAAAGCAAGGAAATCAAGCTAAGCCAGATGAGTAACTAGCTTCCAGAAAATAATTTGAAAGAACATAATAAGAGAATAGATAATATGAAACTATTGTGAGTGGCTATAACTATATATAATTGTAAATTATGAGTGTAATAAAATGTTAGCCTTTCCCTCCAATTTTTAAAAGGTCTTGGAAGAAAAGGACTGAAGGACAAAACAAATTGATTTACATGTGAAAAGTAGGAGTGATGCTTTCTGTTTTCTATTATCAGCTTTTAAAAACATTTGCATTGAAATGTGTGCAAATGCTCATGTAAAATGAAAATTAATTAGGAGTAAAATTACCCATGTTTCTATTCAGTCTTTATTCTAGGGAGTCAGAAGTCAGATAAAATGATTCCTAAAGAAACCCTCAAAATCCTTGTGCAAGATTAAAACCCATGCTACCTTTAAAGCACTCCCTACCTTCATTATTTGAGGACAAATAATAAATAATTTGCCCACAATCTGCTTTCTGTGATGCAAATTGCTAAAGTGTCCAGCCTCCTCCATTTGTTAAAATTGTTGAAATAATTATATTTCTTAAGTTTTTTCCATGTAGCTCTTATCCATCAAAAATATGAGAGTAGAAAGAATTAAATCATTTCAACTAGAAATGATAAGGGCTTCAGTTCTGCCACAGAAAGCTCTTTTTATTATACCAAATGTAGATGGAGTGGGGTTAGACTATGTGTTGTTAAGCAGTGTGAGGACACCCAACTATTTCCAATTGCTTAATGTGTTTTTAATTGAAATAGAATTACACCACTTTCCCATGTCTGTCTCTTCCCTCCTACCTGGCCAAAGCTTCCTTCCTCCATCCTCTTCCATTCCCTCCTACTCACAAGTTGATGGACTCTTTTTCTTTGAATACATGACTATTATTCAATGATTCTTATTTAGTTGCTTATGCATATATGGTTTTAGAGCAGAATTGTCTGCATTTGATAACGAAAAAGGATGCTCATCCTTGAGAAACGTGAATTCTCCTTCCTCTTGCAGTCTTTAGTTACTTTTAGCTTTTCTTCTAGGGGTGGGAACCACATAAAAACTTCCAAGTTAACATGCCAATTGAAATCTCCATTGTCCCACCTTTGTTTACATAGCCATTATGGTAAGACACTGTTTCATTGCTCACTTTCTCGTATTCTGGGACTCACATTCTTTCTTCTCAGTCTTCTGCTATTTTCTCTGACCCATGGATTCAGGAACTGTGATAGACACATGTATATCTTTTCACTCTTTTTATTTTTAAATTTCACCTTACAGCCCAATCACAGCCCCTCTCTTCTCCTCTTAGTCCCCTCCTCAAACAGTCTCTCCCCCTATGACACCTCCCCTTCATCTCTGAGAAGAAGGAGGCCACCCATGGGTACCAACCCACCCTGGCACATTCAGTCACTGCAGGACTAGGTACATCCTCTCCTCCTGAGGCCAGGAAAGGTGTCCTAATAAGTGGAATTTGAACCACAGGCAGGCAAGAGTCAGGGACATCCCCTACTTTAGTTGTTGGGGGACCCACATGAAGACCAACTGTATATCTCCTACATATGTGCAGGGGGCCTAGGTCTAACCAATGTATGCTCTTTGGTAGGTGGTTCGGTCTCTGTGAGCCCCTAAGAACCCAGGTCAATTGCCTCTGTTGGTCTTCTTGTGGAGTACTTGTTCCCTCCTGGTACATCAATCCTTTCCCCATCTTTTCCAGAAGACTCCCTGCGCTTCATCTAATGTTTGGCTGTGGGTCTCTGTGTCTATTTCAATCAGATGCTGGGTGGAGCTTCTCAGAGGACAGTTATGCTAAGCTCCAGTATGCAAGCACACCAGAGTATCATTAATAGTGTCAGGGATTGGTGCTTGCCCATGAGCTGCATCTCAAGTTGGGTCAGTCATTGGCTAGCAAGACAAATTTTGGTTTGAAGGTTTTATGGGTGAGTTGGTGTCCTTATCTCTCCACTGGGACTGATGCCTGGCTACAGGAGATTGCTACTTCAGGCTCCATTTCCTCCACTACCAGGAGTTTCAGCTAGGGTCACCCCGATAGTCTCCTTGGGGCTTCCCCATCACAGGTCTCTGGCACATCCTAGAGATGCCTCTATCTCTGTTCTCTTTACTACCCCTCTCTTACCAAGATCTCTCTGATATTCCCCCTTTCCCCTTCCCATCCTTTCTCCCCACCCATCTCCCAATACCCGCCATCCACCCACCCTGGAAGTCTATTTTTTTAATGCTTATTTATTACTTCAAGTTACATCTCCATCACAGCCCTCTCCCTCCACCCCTCCAAGCCCCACCCTCCTACCCTCTCACCCTTCCCCCAGAATGCATAATTCTTTTTTTTTTCAGTCCAACAAATGGATCTTTCTCTTATAACAATAAATACAGTACAAAACAACTGAAATAAATAGGCCACAATTCTGAGAGTTATATGGCTTAGCATACATTCTCAATGTCCAGTCCATATGTATTTGGTCCCTGACTTTAACATTCTACTATCTAACTATCTCCGTGAGTTTAAAGTTCTCTATCTAACTCAGCTTTCATACTAACTTGCATCACAATTTTAAAAACATCTTCTTAGATCCAGAATGCCCTTTTGATTCCTAAACAACTCAAAATTTAACTATGAGACTCTAGCTATCTATTCTTCAACCACCTCAGAGACCTGAGAGGGATAAATATATCTGATTATATAGGAAGTGCAGGACCCACAGTTTCCAAAACTAAGAAATGACATACCCGTGGCTGCCTCGACAGTTCCCATTTTCTCTCCATACATGACAGCATCAATCTTCAGCTGTTTGGCCCTGTTTCTCTGACAGACATTGATTGTAGAGCAGGAATTATGAAGGACTTACCTACCCTGTCTTGGCAGAGCTAGGCTGTCGACTTACCTGCTTCCAAGTTTTGTCCTTTTTGGATAGCAGTCTGTCTACAGTTGAAGCAAGGGTTTTTTTTTTTTTGTTTTGTTTTGTTTTGTTTTGTTTTGTTTTGTTTTGTTTTTTGTGTGTTTTTTTGCCAAAAGATAGGCTTGCCACTAATTCAACCATCTCACACTGGAGATTCTTCGATGCTCATCTTCTACTTGGAGTGGAATAGGGGATGCTGTCAGGAGCTGGCATGTCTCAATATCAAAAAAAAATCTTAATTTAAGAAAACATCATTGAATGTCATACTCTGCAGATCTCTTGGGGTTTTTGAAGATGCCCTATCTATCTCTTATGTTTAGATAAGCAAATGTTGCTGTCTCTTAACAATCTGATTTCTGAGTAGCTTAGAAAATAACTGTGATAGACTGTTATAGTAACTAACAAAATGACACACTTGCATGACTGTTAGTTTGTATTTCTTAATTATCCTAAACAGTTTATGATGGTTGGTAGCAAAAGGCCAAAACTTCACATTTCTTTTTTAAGCATTACTATGTACAATACCTTTAAGAAGTGTTGCCCTTAATTTTATAACAATGTACAAAGATCAACACCAATGTGGCCAAATATACTCTTAATTTTATATCAATATACTAAGATCAGTACCGATGTAGTCCAATACAATCTTAATTTTGCATTAATATACAATGATCAATACTAATTTATCCTAATATAGTATTAATTTTGTATCAATATACAAAGGTATAAGGGCTTATTCAATAATCTGTCCTTTTTTCTTGATTTTTCCTATACTATGTCTATGTTCCATTTTTTCTCAATCTATTCACTCCTACATAGTAGAGAAAGGATACAGAAAAGAAAAAGAGAGAAGTCCCTAGGTCTAACCTCCAAAACCCATTTAACAAGACCATTTAACAGCTTGTAGTCTCTTCCCCTAAATGACAAAATTTTCTGTTATCCATCAAATAACCAAAGTGGGGGGGACACCCTCCCCACCTTCTGGGCCTGGGACGTCACTCTCATAAATGACTTCCTGCTGATTTGGGACGTAGTAAACCTGTTTGGGGCCCAACTAGTAATGGAAAAATGGTTAAAAATGAGCCAGAACTTCAGTAAAGCCTTAAGATCAGCTTCTGTCTACAAACTTCATAGGACATCTAAATAGCTGAGCACAAAAGGACTGAACATCAAATGATTCTGGAACTCTATTTTATTCCCCCTCCTGAGTGAGACTCAAACATAATTCCTTGGGCTTTCCTTGTTACTTAGCTTTGCACGGGGAGGTCTGTGGATTGTAGTGTAATTTTCCTGTACTTGATGGCTGATATCCACTTATATGTGAGTACATACTATGCATGTCCTTCTGGATCCAGGTTACCTCATTCATGCTCATATTTTCTAGTTCCATCCATTTGCCTGCAAATTCATGATATCATTGTTTTAATAGCTTAGAAGTGTGTTCCATTGTGTAAATGTATCAAATTTGCTTTATCCATTCTTTGGTTGAATGACAACTGGGATGTTTCCAGTTTCTGGTTATTATGAAAAAGAAAACTGCTAAGAACATAGTCAAGTAATTGTCCTTGTGGTATGTGAGGCATCTTTTGGGCATATGTCCATGAGGGCTAAAGCTGGGTCTTGAGGTAGAACTATTCCAAATATTCTGAGAAACCACAAAATTGATTTCCAAATTGGTTGTATACATTTTCAACCCCACCTATAGTGGAAGAGTGTTCCCTTTGCTCCACATCCTCTCCAGCATGCACTGTCATTTGAGTTTTTGAACTTAGCCATTCTGATGGGTACAAGCTGGATTTTCAGAGTCATTTTGATTCATATTTCCCTGATGACTAAGGACATTGAACATTTTGTTAAGTGTTTCTTAGTAATTAGAGATTCCTTTGCTGAGAATTTTCTGTTTAGCTCGGTATTCCATTTTTTGAATTGAATTATTTGGTTTGTTTGTGTCTAACTTCTTGAAGTATTTATAAATTTTGGATATCGACCATCTGTCAGATGGAGGGTTGGTGAAGATCCTTTTCCCATTCTGTAGGCTATCATTTTGTCCTAATGACTATGTCCTTTGCCTTACAGAAGTTTTTCAGTTTCATGAGGTACCATTTATTAATTGTTGATTTTAGTACACCTGAGCTATTAGTGTTCTGTTCAGGAAATTGTCTCTTGTACTAGTTGGATGGTGACTGCATGTAGAAGAATGTAAATTGATCCATATATATCACCATACACAAAATTCATGTCCAAGTGGATGAAAGACCTCAACATACAACCTGGTACAATAAATCTAATAGAATAGTAGTTGGGGATAGTTATATTCTTTTGGTGTAAGCTATCTGCAAACCATTGATCTCTGCATTTTGTCTAGTTGTATTTTTTCACATGGTCCCTTTTGATGAAAAGAGAGACTTTTTATATGAGGAGTGATAGCTACAATTTTATGTGGGTATAATGAAAAGATTTACAATTTAATAAGGAATTATGCTGGTCTAGAAAAGTGATGATAGCAGATACTTTTCTGTGACCTTGTCCTCAATAGCCCTGTGAAGCCAACTAAACTGTCAGTACAGGCATGATTTCTGTCTTGTTGAGTAGGTCGTAAGTATAATTAGGCAACTAATTGGTTACACTAACAATTGATTGTCACTGCTACATCTTTATGGATATCTTGCCAAGTTAGATACTGTTGCTGTTCATATTTGTTGCAGCTGGGCAGGACTGTTTAATTAATCATCTCTCTTGGCAGTTTCAATAGTATTTTCTGGTACCTCGGAGGCTAGATTGAAGGAAAGTGGTTGCGCGTTGGAATCAGTTCTACCATCTGAGTCTTATATCCTAAGTGTGTGGTGCCTTCAGCCCTGAAAACCCACCTTTATCCCCTGAGAGGAAACCAAACGCTACACAGATACTCAATATTGTTTTGGTAGTATGTGGATTACCTTCATTTCCACTGGAAAGGCTTCTTGTACTTGGTATTGGGGTTTTGTCAGTCTATGACTGTTATTAGAGATATTGCCATCCCAAGTGTTCTAAGTATCTTGAAGGCTTTGAATACCTATGTTAAAATAAAGGATTTGGCTTTAAGAAGCTAGACAAGGGAGTACCAGGGGTCACACCCTGATAAAACAAGAGTTCATATTTGTGGTCAAAGAAAGGATATTTTTAGTAACTAAAACCTACTAATATTCTAACAGCAAAGGAAAACTGGGGAAAATAAATGATATTAACATAAATCTGGGTTGGCTGTTAATAGAGTATACTTTTCATTGTCAAGTACAGATGAGCCACAGAAAATAATCATAAGATTTTTTTTCTATAGGACAAAACAGAGTGTTGGTACTATGAGTTCAAAGCAATTGTAGTTATTTTCAAAGAGCTGGAATTAAGTTTGACAGGGTTAGTATTTGCAAAAGAATAATTCCTCACATTTTTCCTCAAGCAGATTGAAATAAATGCTACAGTAAAATGAAAGTGAATGTAAAATTTAAAGCAATCACCTAATTAGTAAATGAAAATGCAGGCAATGTTTGTATAGAGTTTTTAATGTATATAACTCTACATGATAAGGAAACACATTTGATACAGTAGACTATTCTCCTCCAGAAATTTTGAGGAAAGATGGAGAAGGACACAGAATCTAAATGAACATTTCCATGTGTTCCAGGAGATGGTGTGCAATTGAGAGAGAAGAAGCTGTTCATGAGAAGAGAGACACATATACTCAAAATGTCAGATATGGCTGACATTATATTGAAGAAATAGAAATTTCCATTCTAGAGAATATATGAATAGCTTCTGGTGGACAGAAATGAAAAGAAGATATTTATATAAGTAATAGGTCAAGTCTTTAAAGGATGATGCTTAGTTTCCATTAATTATTTCTCCCTTTCAGATATCAGGAACACAGACATGGTGATTTTAAGAAACTCAGTGTTCTGAATGGTGAACACTTAGAGAAATTTCCTAAATTATTAGGACTAAAGTTGAGAGCTGACCTGTCCTAATGCTTTTGTGAGAAGGTAGATGATTATCTTATGTGTAGTATATTTATTAAAAGGGATATAATTAGGGATTTATAGAGTACAGAAATAAAAACATTACGTCTGGAGAGATGGCTCAGAGGTTAAGAGCACTGGCTGCTCTTCCAGTGGTCTTGAGTTCGATTCACAGCAACCACATGGTGGCTCAAAACCATCTGCAATGAAATCTGGTGACCTGGCCTACAGGCATACAGGCAGACAGAACACTGTATACATAATAAATAAATAAATCCTTAAAAAAAGAAATAAAAACATTAATAATCTAGAATGATACCACCAATATTCTAAAAGGAAAATTGTGGATGACTGATTAGAAAGAGATAGACCATCTACAGACATCTAGAAATATCCCTTGTACATAATGATAACATAAACTAACAAACTGACAACAGAAATAAAGATGTAGAATGTCCTATGATAAATGTTGGAGAAAAGAAATTAACCAGATTTTTTTAACTAATTAAATTTGAAATTTGGGAAATCAAGTTTTAGATGTGTTCTAAATATTTAATTAAATGTCTGCAATCTGCAAAGCATGTAATTATTTTCAGTGTGCAAAGAAAGATATGACCTCCTTGAATAAATCTGTAATTTTGTTTAGAAGATAATGTCACTCTGTGAATATGTGAATAGGGAGAATCTTTGGTTGATTACATGTGAAGGGCAGTCCAAAAATGATGAGATGTCACTAGAAAGACTCATTACAGTTAAAGATGTTTCATGAAAGATATTCTAAAATAACTAAGAACAAATTTGACATGAATAAATGAATAAACTTGTAAGAGTTTAAACAGGAAAGACAAGCTAAACACGTAATGGGTATTTAATATTAGTGATTTGGAGGCCAAGGCTTTAAAACTTGGGTCTAGATTGTGAGAGAAGATAGACTTTTTTTGCTTTATGAACTAAAAATACTATTATTCTAATTATAAAACAAAGGCAAGTCTATAGGACATATATTTTTTCTCTATATCAATATCTTATTTAATAAATAAAATTAGGAGAAAATAATTATGCATCAAGGTTAATAAACACAATGCATTAAATGTCCACATTTAAATTATTATTTTTTGCCAAATTTCATAGTTTAATTTTTTATGATTTGACATGAGTGTTATAAAAAAATCTAATCACTTACTGATTAGATGTAAGTCTTAGTACATGAGATTAACCCCAAAACTGGCTCTGTTAAAAGGGCCCAGAACATGTGGTTATATAGATACTATGCAAATAACTTAATGCTATTATTCTCTAAATTGGCATACTATTAAAATTATTCCTAATGGCTTATTGCTATACCCACAGCTCACTGCATTTCTCAACCCCCATCAAAAAAGGCTTTTCTTACAGTGAATTGACACTAACATAACATCCCCCCAAATGGTCTTTGTGAAAGTACAAGAGATTTTGGACAATTGCTCCCTAACAGGACAATTATATATATCACAACACTATCATTAATGCCGAAGGATTTTTATCAAATAGGAGATAGAAAGATGATAACAGCTAGAAATAGATGATAACACAAGGACACATAATTTTCTGGTCACAAAAAGACAATTACACATACGAACACAGCGTAATTCTGACAGCATACATAAAAACTTTGTAAGCTTATGCAAGATATAAGTTCATCATAGTGAAGGAAGGTGGGCATGGAATCCAACCTCTTGCTAAGGAGCAATTCTCATTTTATTGCTGCTGGGACGACTGTTAACTTTCTTTAATGATGAGAATCATGGCAGATAAACCATACTCCAGAGGAGGGTCTACTCCCAACATGTTTTTTTTTTTTTTCAACACAAACTGGATGCTATAAACCAAATGGACCTAAGAGATATTTACAGAAGATTTCACCTGAACAGTGAAGACAAAAGACAATATACCTGCATATCAGCACCTCACTGAAGATTATCCAAAACTTATCACATACTCAGTCAAAAAGCAAATCTTAAAAGATACAAGAAAGTTGAAAAAACTCTGCATACTATCAGTCTACCACAGATTAAAGCTGGATTTAGACACCAACAGAAATAGAAAAATAAATAGAAAAAAAGACAGAAACAACAGAAAGCATACAAACTGATGAAAACTAAGCAACTCTCTACTGAACAATTACTTGGCCAAGGCAGAAATAAGGAAAATTTTAAATACTTCCTAGAATTCAATGAAAATGAGGTCAAATCATAACTTAACTCACGGGACACAGTGAACATTGGGCTAAGAGGAAACCTTATAGCACTATGTGCCTATTAAAAAATTGGAGAGATCTTACACTAGCAACTTAACAGCACACCTGAAAGCTCTAGAACAAAAAATAAGCATATACACCCAAGAGGAGATGATGGCAGGAAAAAAATCAAGCTGAAGGCTGAAATCAACATAATAAAATAAAAAGAACAATGTAAAGAATCAATGAAACCCAGAATAACTAAATCAATCCTGTATAAAAAAAAAAAAAACAATCTGGAGGAATCACCATCCCAGATTTCAAGCTGTACTACAAAGCAATGGTAATAAAATCAGCATGGTACTGGTATAGAAACAGACCAGTGAATCAATGGAATTGAATTGAAGACCCACAAGTGAACCCACACACCTATAGTCACTTAATTTTTGACAAAGAAGCCAAACTGTACAATGGAAAAAGGACAGCATCTTCAACAAATGGTGCTGGTCCAACTGGATATCGACATGTAAAAGAATGCAATTAGATCCATACTTATCACCTTGTACAAAACTTAAGTCCAAGTGGATAAAAGACTGTAACATAAGGCCTGACACACTAAATCTATTAGAAGAGAAAGTGGGGAAAACCCTGAAACTCATAGGCACAGATGACAACTTCCGGAACAGAACACCAACAGCTCAGGATCTAAGACCAACAATCAATAAATTGGACCTCATGAAACTGAAAAGCTTCAGAAAGGCAAAAGACACTGAAATTCAAACAAAATGGCAGTCTACAGATTGGGAAAACATCTTCACCGACCCCACATCTGACAGAGGACTAATATCCAAAAACAAAGAACTCGTGAAATTAAATGCCAAAAAACCAAATAATACAATCACAAAATGGGGAACAGAGCTAAATAGAGAATTCACAAAGGAGGAATCCGTAATGGCTGACATACAGCATCCTTAATCATCAGAGAAATGCAACTCAAGATTATTCTGAGATTCCATCTCACAGCTGTCAGAATGGCTAAGATCAAAAGCTCAAATGACAGCACATGCTGGTGAGGGTGTGGAGAAAGGGTAACCCTCCTCCATTTGTGGTGGGAGTGCAGGTTTGTGCAACCACTATGGAGGTCAGTCTGGCGATATCTTAGAAAACTTTGAATAGCTCAGCCATACCATTTCTGGGTATACATCCAAACGGTTCCTCACCAAATCACAAGGAAGTTCCCTGATCTATGTTCATACAGATCAAATAGCCTTATTTGTAATGGCTAGAAACTGGAAACAACCCAGATGTCCCTCAACCAAAGAATGGATTAAAAAACTGTGGTGCATCTACACGATGGAATACTACTCAGCTATCAGAATCAACAAAATAATGCAATTTGCAGCCAAATGGGTGGAACTAGAGAATTTCATCCTCAGTGAACCAACCCAGACTCAGAAGGATCCACATGGCATCTACTATTCACTTATAGTTGGATTTTAGCCATAAAGTACAGGATAACTATACTACAGCCAATGTACCAAAGGGAACATGAACATAGACTTTTTTTCCTGTCAATGAGACACTTTGCCCTGGTGGTGCTGCCTTGTAGACCCCTGGTGTATGAGAAAGCTCTTGGCCCTCATATAACTGCTGAACTGGGGTAGGGAATTGTTATGTAGGGACACTCCACTCCAGAGGAGTGGGATGGAAGGGATAGGGGGCAGAGGGTAGGAGGGTGGGACTGGGGGGGGGGGTGGAAAGAGGACACTGTGATGGAGATGTAACATGAATAAATAAATAAATATTAAAAAATTTACAAACACATTAAAAAAAGAATCAATGAAACAAACAATTGGTTCTTTGATAAAATCAAGATGGAAAATCCCTTATCCCAACTAACTAAAAGGCAAAAGGCACAGAATTAATATCCAAATTAACAAAATCAGATTTTAAAGGGGAGCATAGCAACCCAAGGGAAGAAAATCCAAAGGATCATTAGGTTATACTTCAAAAATGTATACTCCACAAAATTGGAAAACCTACAAGAAATGGACAATTTTCTCTATTAATACCACTAGTCTGAGTTAAATCAAGATCAGATCAACTTAAATAGGCCTATAGCACATAAGAAAATACAAATAGTTATTAAAAATCAACTAATCAAGAAAATCCTAAAGCCACATAATTTTAATGCAGAATTCTACCAGTAGACTTCAAAGAAGAGCTAATAATAAAGAAGCTCATCCTGAATGAGCTAACCCAGACTCAGTAGAATGCACAGGGCATCTATCACTTATAATCGGATTTTAGCCATATAGTACAGATTAACTATACTACCACTAATGCACCAAAGGGAACAGGAACAAAGGCTTTGTTACCTGTGAATGAGACATTTTGCCCTAGTGGTGCTTCCTCGTAGGCCCCCAGTGTATAAGGAGGCTCTTGGACCTCATGTGACTGCTGAACTGGGGCTGGGACTGATATGTACTGACACTCCACTCCGGAGGAGTGGGTTGGAAGTGATAGGCATTAGAGGGTGGGAAGGTGTGTCTGGGAAGGGGTAGAAAGAGGGTACTGTAATGGAGATGTAACCTGAAGTAATAAATAAACATAAAAAAAAACTTCTTAAATTATTACACAAAATATAAAATGAAGGAACATTGACAAATTCACCTTAGGAAGACACAGTCACCTTGACACCCAAATCATACCTTCATTCAACAAAGAAGGGATGATTCATCATGTGAAAATATGTGAATATAATCCACCACATAAACAAAGAGAAAGAAAAAACCTACATGATCGTCTCATTAGGTACAGAAAAATCCTTTCACCTAATCCTATACCTCTCATGATAAGATAGATCTTAGAGAGATCAGGGATACAAGAGATGTACCTAAGCATAATAAAGGCAATTTACAGCTAGCCTATAGCCAACATCAAATTAAATGAAGAGAAACTCAGAGTTTTTCCACTAAAAATAAGGAACTAGACAACGCTATCCACTCTCTCCATATCTATTCAACATATTAGTTGAAGATCTAGATAAAGCAGTAAAGCTACTAAAGGAGATTTGATGGGATACAAATTGGAAATAAAGAAGTCAAAGTATAGCTATGTGCAAATGATAGATAGTTTACACAAGCCACACCAAAAATTCTCATAGAGTACTTACTGCTGATTATCTCCTTCAGCAATGTGGCTTGACCAACAGAAATGGTTAAATGAATTCCTTGGCAAATTTAACAAGATATTTTCATATATTAATGAAGATATTTCTTTCAGAATTGATATTTTAAGCAAATATAGTGTGTATGAATATGCTTTCCAACTCATTAAACTAAAAACTAATTTGATTTTAAAAGCATAACAAATTATAAAGTAATGATGAAATAGGAAATTGAAACTTTTTCTATTGTACCAAATACATTTGGAGGAAGCTTTGAACACATTAATAGTAGACTGATTTAGCAACTTAATACTTTTAATGTTTTTGACATCAATATAGAGTGTACCAATTATTGTAACTCTGTTAAGCTCTTTAAGGATATTTTGAAGAAATTGTTGACATACTTCAGAATTAAGAACATTAATAATTATTGGACATATATTTCCAACATCGGTTTATTTTATCAAAGGATGTGTAAGAAGAGGAACACTCACCCATTGCTTGTACAGCCACTATGGAAATCAATATGGCAGTTTTTAAGAAAATTGGGAATCGTTCTATCTCAACATCCAACTCTTCGACTCCTGGGCATATACCCAAAGAACACGCCATCCTACCATAAGGACACTTGTACAACTATGTTCATGGTAGCTTTATTCATAATATTAAGAGATTGAAAACAGCTGGGATGTCCTTCAACTGAAGAATGAATAAAGAAAAAGTGGTATATTAAACAATGGAGTACTACTCATCTGTTGAAAACAATGATATGAAATTTGCATACTAATGGACGAAACTAGAAAAAATCATCCTGAGTGAGGTAACCCAGATCCAGAAAGACAAGAATGTACTCATTTATACTTAGTTATTAGTTATAAATTAAAGGATAATCATGCTACAATCCACAGACCCAGAGAAGCTAAAGAACAAGAAGGGCTTAAGGGAAGATGAAAGGTCTCTTTTGGAAGGAAAGTAGAATAGATTTTTGCAGTTATAGGTATGGTTGGGGATAGGTGGAATTAGGTGAGAAGGGGATGGAGGGAATAAATACTGGGTGTAGGAAAAAATTTAATTAAATTATTTACCAGTATTTACATTACGGTTAATTGGTTTAACCTGGCTATTATAAATGAGCACACAGAGACCACATGGATTTTCACAAGCCTTGGCCTTAATTGTGCAATCTTAGCCCATCCAAGCTAGCTCTTAATTCTATTACCAAGACATGACCCAATATATACATATGTCCCATTGGACTGCCATTCTCTAACATATGTGAATGTTCCTGGCCATGTGGAATGTGGTTCTTTTTTCTAACCCATGGTGTGTGTCCTCCTTCTTCCTGCTCCTGGATGGAATGAATTAATCCTCCATCTAAAGTGCAGGCTTCCTGTTCTGATCTCAGGAAGTCCCACTTTTCTCTGTCTTTGCCCAATCTTAGGCCTCAGCATTCATTGAACCAATCAGAGACAATTTAACAGACAGAAAACAGGACCAATTAATATTTAGAATGCTTAGCACTACCCCATCAATTCCCTCCTATTGTCTAATAAAAAGGCTAAATTTAACTCATATAGTAAAAACAATAAGAACAAATATGAAACAATCAAGAAAACCATATATAAAATGTACATACACAATGTTTAGCCTATTTGTATCAGACAAACTTGAAGAAGAAAAAAAAATCATCTATCTATCTTGGTGTGTCTAAAGTTCTGAACCTAAAAAATTCCCATCATATCCTATATTTATAAACTTAAATATTTTATTTAGACTTGAAAATATATTTTAAATCCTAAACAACACAAGTTCAATTGAAATTTTATAACTATTATGCCTTCAACCCAATCAAAGACATAAGAAGGGATAAAGTTATTATTTGAGTGAGTAGGAAGCATATGAGAGCAACTTCCAAAAAGAAATATGACAGTTTGTTGCCTAGACAGTCCCAAATATCGCTCAATACTGTTGGAGCATCATCTTCAGCCTTCTGGACAAGCATTTTTCATAGACTAAATTGTATAGCAGTAAATAAGGATTTTCCCATTTTTGTCTCTGCAGAATCAGGACATCTACTTACCTGCATTTAAGCTCTGGTCCATCTTTGGACTGTATATAGTCTGTTGAGAGAGCAGGGATATTTTTGTCCAGTAGGAATTATCTCCTGATGGGAGATTTCTTTTTGATGCTCATTGTCTTCTTCCAAGTCAAATGGGAGCTGTCAGGAGCTGACTGTCTTAAGTCAAACAATTCTTAAAATAATAAAACAGCTTTAAATGCCATTTTCTGTATGTCTCTGAGGGTTTTGAAAATATCCATCTATTTATTTATAAATCTATCTACCTATCTATCTATCATCTATCTTCTATGAACAAACAAACTGTATATTTTTAACCATTTACTATCTGTTTAACCTCATAAGCCTATTTTCTGATAAATTAAGTCTAGTATTTGACATGACCAGGAGCTTCACTGGTCAGCAATCAACCTGTATTACTCAGATTCCTAAATAGATTGCAATAGCAACCCATAAAAGGATTGGAAGTAAACCTGTACTTTTAAATGAGTTGTATAGGCACAATACCTTATATAAGATTTGAAATATACATATTATGTGTCAAAATATAAAACTCTATACCAATGAATCAAAATCAATCTTATTTTTTATCAATATACAAAATTCTATACTAGTGTGTCAAAAGATAACCTTATTTTAAGAATAACAATACTTTTGAATTTCAGAGCAGATTAAATAATCTATCCTTATATCTTATCATTTTTATATTATATACATATATTCCTGTAGGGGCTGATAGGTTAATATAAGTTAGATTTAGTGAATA
>CAJQZJ010000727.1:4259052-4312098 GCA_907164525.1 Lophiomys imhausi | reverse complement strand
AACAAGGAGTGATCCTATTTAAGGACAAGTGGATGACTCCAGAGAGGTGCGTGCTAAGGGCCCCTGATATGAGAGAGCTCTGAGAGTCCTGCTGGAGAAAGTTCTGGTAGACCAATGGCCAGATCTCTCTGAGGCAGAAGGAAGCTGGTGAGCAGAGAAAGCCTCGGCAAGACAGCAAAAGGCCAAGGACTAAACCCTGTGGCTCAGCTTTTGCCTAGAGGGGTTTGACCTGTCCGAACAGTGGCCTAAAAGAAATTGTGCCTGGCTTTAAGGACTGAGGCAGAGCAGCTGAGTTCCTGATTCAAAAGAAGTAAGTTGGCCTGCAGACGGCTGGGGTCTCCCACAGAGAAGAAAGCATGAAGCCTTATTTAAGGTGAGACTGCAATAACCAACTTACCCTGACGAACCTGCGTCTGAGAGATCCAGAAAAAGGACTGCTAAGTGCGTTAAAGAATCTACAACAAAGACTGTGTTCCTGACGACTGAGGACCTGCCCCAGAGACTGTATCATTCTAAAAGGTTATGAAAGTAGTTGTTATAATTATCAATAGGTTTAGTGGATAGGTTAAAGGGGTTGTAGGAATTTATAGGATTAATAGTTAGGAAATTGTTGGTGTTTGTTATAAGTGAATTTAGTACTAAATAAATAAGTGTTAAATAATAATTTAAAAGTTCAGTTACATATTCCACCCTCTTTTTCTTTTCAAGTCTTTTCCCCTATATAAGAGAGAAAGAATAGAGAAAAGAAAAAAGATCTCCAAGTCTAACTTTCTATATCTTGCTTAACAAGACCATATAACAATTTGTAACCATTCCCCCGAAACAACATCTATCATCCACCCCACTTTTTGGGAATGGGATGTTGCTCTCTTAAAACTGTTTCCTGCTGAATTGGGACATAGAAAACCTGTTTGGGGCCTAATAAAAAAGGAAAAAATGGTTAAGCAAGTTAACTGTAACATTTGTTGTCCAGTCTATATGCGTTCAGTAATTTAAATGTCCTGAGCAGTTTGTAGTTTGAAGCTGGACTTTGGTAGGAAAGTTCAGGCCTTTATTGAAGTCCTGTCTGGAAGAGTCTTTGAGGCTGGGCCATCTCAGAAAGCTGTTTGAAGTTGTTCTGGATGCAGATTTTGGAGGAGACAGCTATTGAGGCTGTCTATGAGGCTGGATCATTTGGATTACTTTTCTTGTCCTCTTTGGACTCCCATCCTGTTGTTCTAAAAACATATAATTTCTCACAAGTAACATATAGTTCTGCACTTACCAAAATGCCTTGGATGTGCAGGATGCACAAATCAATTAAGGAATATTTTCTGTTCTTTGAACAGAAGAAAGACTTTGTAAGTCTTCATTCATGCCATAAAAGGATAACATGTAATAGTCTTACATATATATGCTATATATAATCCATTTTAAATTGAAAATACAGCATAAGACTGCATGGGGTTTAAGTGTTCTCCTCCACAATTAACATAAATTTATTAATTCATTAAAACAGGTTTATTCTGTGTTGTTCTGGCTTTTTGTACATTGGGTTGCCCTCAAACTCAAAAGGAACCTATCTGTCTCTGTCTTTGTCTTCCATGTTTTGAGATCAAAAGTATGCATTTATATACATTTTTCTTTCCTTTTCTCCTTTCTTTGGAGATTTAATTTCTATGTGGATATATTTACCCTTATTGAGACAGGATTTCTCTTCATAGCTTGGGTTGTCTTGATTGGCTCTGTAGAGCTCTGTAGGTTAGATTGGTCTTGAACACACAAGGAACCTGTTTTTTCCTTGTCTCCCAAGTTTTGAGATCAAGGTATGAATTTAAATAATTGAATTACTCTTATTAAACAATAACATTAATTAAAACATTTTGTATTAGTTTGAGTTCTAATTTTCCCATGGAAGCTCCATTCGTAAGGAGATTGGTATAAAATAGCAAGATATGCTATTTTATGTTAGGTTTTCTTAACTGTTGGCTGTGGGAGCCATGCTTTTTGCATATTCTTCCCAAGCCTAACTCTGGGCCTTTACATTGATTAACAGAATCTCTCTCTCTCTCTCTCTCTCTCTCTCTCTCTCTCTCTCTCTCCTTTTTTTGAGACAGGATTTCTCTGTGTATCCTTGTTCTAGATTCACTTTATAGACCAGACTAGCTTAAACTCACAGAGATCAGCCTGCCTTTGCCTTCCAAATGCTCAGATTAAAGGTGTGCACCACCACACCTGGAGATTAATATATCTCTTTTAGGGGCAAAATGCCTCTTGAAACCAGTTTTCCAGTGGGATCCCCACAACTAAGGAGACTGGCTTGTTACCCCTTTCTCTTTACGTAAATTTAAGATTATATGTATTTATCCATTAGATCAGTAAGGGCATTACTAAACTTAACATCAAGGAAAAAATGTGTCATTTTCGAATTCTAGACTGTCTTTAGTAAGCAGCCTTATCTTATCAGCTGGGTTCTACCCTGCCTTCATTGTTTAAACCAAGCTGGTCTAGAATTCAAAGATTAGCCTGTTTCTTCCTCTAGTGTGATGGGATTAAGGAATTACAGGTGAGTGCCAGTACCATCCTGCTCAAATATTTCATTTAAATCCCAGATATTAGTAACTCTGTAACCCAGAGAGCAACTTTGAACTGCTGTGACAATTCAAAATCTGCCCAAAATCTTTAAAAATATCTTGTGTTAGTAATGCCAAACCAGAACAATATCCTTTCTACCTCCTGATATAGGTAAATCAAAGATATTTAAACAAAAATCAAGCAAAGAAACAACATTCTAAATGCCTTGGCATGTCTAACCATGCCATCCCATTCTGCAATTAAAGTTTTGTTCATTATTCCTTGGAATATAGTTGCCACTGTATTTCCTTGGTGGACTCTTCCCAGAAAGTCCTGACAAGCACCTCATAGCCAGGGATCTCTCAACTTCAGCTGCCATCAATTTTGTATTATCTATGGGGAAGGACCTCCCCCATTCTCCATTATCATTGTTGGCATTTAGCATTCCATTTGTAAATTCTTTCCTTTAAGACTATCTTAGTCTGAACTTTCTCAAAAAAGATACACAGAACCACAATTGTCAGGGTAAAAATTATTTGCATGCTAAGAGGAACAAACTCAATTGGAATCCAAATGTATTAAGGCACTATGAATTCCTCCATTTTTAATCTAGGAGATTAATTCCACTCTCAAATTCTGTTTAGAAGGCTGCCAGTTTTTTAGTATGTAAGGAGAGCTAAGCTTTAGCTCTCTGCCTTTGCTGTATGGCAACAGCTTTTGTTAAAGTAGCTGAACCTTTAAAATGCTTTTGGGTTCAGTTTCCCACTCTGGCTAGGAAACCGGCTTTCACCTGGGCCTTCTTATGCTATAAGCATGGATTCTAATTGTAGTAGTTGGGTGCCATTTGTAGAATTAATTAATTAAATCATTTACTAGTATTTAGGTTGGGTGCCATAAGTTGAAAAAATTGCTAATTAAACAATTTACCCAGTATTTATATTAACTTTAATTGGTTTGATCCAGCTATTATAAATGAACATACAGAGACTACATGGATTTTCACAAGCCTTGGCCTGAATTGTGCAATCTTAGCCCATCTAAGCTAGCTCTTAATTCTATTACCCAATATGACCCAGTATATACATAAGTCCCCTTGGACTGCCATTCTCCACCATATGCAGATGTTCCTGGCCATGTGGAATGAAGTTCTTTTCTCTAACTCATGGTGTGTGTCCTCCTTCTTCCTGCTCCTGGGTGGAATGAATTAATCCTACATCTAAAGTTCAGGCTTCCTGTTCTAATCTCAGGAAGCCCCACCTTTCTCTGTCTTTGCCCAATCTCAGGCCTCAGGATTTATTTAACCAATCAGAGACAATTTAACCGACAGCAAACATGACCAACCAATTACCTGTAGAATGCTTAGCACTAACCCATCAACTGGGAAAAAAAGACTGGAATTAGGGTTCATTACAGGGATGAGGTAGAAACCTAGTGCAATGGAAACTCCATGGAATCTGTGAGAGTCAACGTAGCAAAAAACTCTTAGTAATGGAGGAAACAAAATTTGAAACAGTTGTCTTCTGTAATCAAGCAAAGCCACAGTTGAGGGATTGGGACATCAATCGAGTCACAAAACATTCAACTTGCAATTTGTTCTGCCTGCAGAGTGTTCTGGGACCTGAGCCTGGCAGAACTGTCATTGAAGAGACCAGACTGACTTTATCCAGCCACTGATAGGAGGAGATACAGAATCCCATATGCAAACATTAATCAGAGTTCTGGAGTCCTATGCAGAGGGGTAGGAACCAGAGAAGTCAGGGACATTACAAGAACATGGCTCAGAGAATCAACTGATCAGGACCTATGTGAGCTTACAGAGATCATGGAGCCTGCAGTGGTCTCATCTAGGTCCTCTGCACATGTTAGGGTTGAATACCTTGGTGTTCTTGTGGGATTGCGAACAGTGGTAGCAGGGCCTGTCTTTGAATCTTTTGCCTGCTTAAGGGACCCTTCTTCTACCTGGTTGTCTTGTCTTGCCTTGATGTGATAGTATGTGCTTGATCTTATCATAACTTGTTTTGTCATATTGGGTTTATATACCTGGGAGGCTTGCTCTTTTCTGAGGAGAGGTGGACAGGGGTAAATCTGGAGGAGAAGGAAGATATGGGTGTGGTGTGGGTAGAGATTGCATTTGAAATATATGAGAGAAAATAAACAAAAAGAAGTATGCATTTTGAAAAATCTGTAAAGGGTAGTATACCTATCTATTACTTTCAAGTATATTTTTAATTATCTTTCCAATTGTGACAGACTCAGTATTTACACATCATGCAAATAATGCATATCCTTCTTGTAATTTCCATCCCCAACCTTGAAAATTTGCCTATATTTTCTGTGTTCACCATCTATTCCTACTCACTTTCTCTAATATCTTTTATATTTGTTTTCTGTCACTTATATTCTGACCATAAGGATATGCAATCCATTTGTGCTTTCACTTTTCTATCTACTATGTCCCCAGTCCCCCTACTTATAATATATTATCCCTGTGTGCTTAGGTGAGTACTTGAAGACAAATGAAACTATGCCATCATATTCGTTATAGGTCTTGAGGCAAGAAAAAGAAACCAGTGAACATGTATGGGTTAAATTTTATATTATTATTTTTTTTATTTTTATCTTTTTTTCTTTTTTTTCCTTTATTTTTTATTTCTTCAAGTTATATCTCAATCGCAGTCCCTTCCCTATTCCCCCTCCAGTCCCACCCTCCCACCCTCAACCCCCATCCTCTTCCCTTTTTTTTTCTTTTAAGTTTAAGGTATATCTTATTTCCCCCTACAGTTTCCCCTTTCAGTCCAACAAATGGCTCTTTCTCTTATAATAACAAATACAATACAGTACAACAGAGGTAATTAGGCCACAGTTATGAGGGTTATATAGCTTAATGTACATTCCCAATGACCAGTCCATATGTATTTGGTACTTGACTTTAACATTCTACTATCTAAACATCTCCATGAGTTTAAAGGTCTAAAGAAAATGTAGAACAGACAGCGGGATTTCTTGGAGGAGTTTCTAATCTGGAATTAAAGTTGGACACACTCACATTTCTGAATGCCCTTGCCTGGTCTCTTGCAAAGATGCCACGTTTCCAGGGCCCAGGAGCTAGAGCACTGGCAGAGGCGGGGGTCTCTGCAGACACAGAAAAAAAATTATATTATTCCCAGAAAAATTATAAGAGTACTATTCAAAAGCTTCTGGAAATAAAACTCTTTTATACTTTGAGGATTGAGTGTCCAGGGCACTCACAACATTAAAGTAGTCTGACTGTAGAAAGTTGATAATAAATCCCTGAAGGTATCTTCCATATTCTGGGAAACTGAGCACATACAATAGCAAGCAGGATAATTCTATCTCGTTCCAGTAATTGAACCAATTTGTGTGAAAGATAGAACTGTGCCCTTTACTCTAAGAAAAATGAAATTGAACATCCCTATCCAGTGCCTGCAGCCAATTGACTTTGTTCTGGGGAAGATCTTTACAGAACTTCACATTGCCCAAAGTTATCAGCAATGTCCACTTGTGTAAGTGTCTAGTCTTTTTCTTAAAATTTTTTCAACCAAATTCCTTCATTACTTTGAATTTAACAAGCATTTCTTGGACCTCGAGAATATTTTAGACACAATACATGTTTCTATGAATAGTAATATGGGGAGAGACCTAGCATTGAATTCAAATTCAATGCTCGTTTTAGATGTAAATATATATTGGTAACAACATGAAATGGGTGAATTGGTAATACAGAATAGGTTACAGAAATTGCTCCACGGAGTGGGAAATAGATATACACTGTTGATGTATGTAAAGTCTATACACATGGAGGCCATGATGAACAGGAAAATATTGCCAGAAGGTGGAAACGAAGAAAATAAAGGCAGAAAACAAATACAGATTAAAACAAAGCAGAGACATAGTATCAACAGAGATGGCTGAGTTTTATAGAAAACACACTCTCCTTTGATTCTTAGGCATTTTAAATTGCTCCTGACAGTTTATTTCCGAGGGACATTTCATTAATAATGTTTTATTTAATATATATACTGATTAAAATAAAATGAATCAGAAAAATCTTTCTGGAATTCTATATACTTTGTCATGGTTTCCCTGAAGTTATTTAAATTAATTTGTGAATACTATCTACTGTACAGTCACCAAAGGTGTTTCTTAATATTGGGTAGGTAGCAAATATATCACAAATATTATAGTGCAATTATGACTAGCATGATATTTTCGACCTGGTTTATAAAATACACTGTATGCAATTTAGTATATTAAATAGTAGTGTCAGTATAAAATAATTCATAAAGCTGAGAAACATTAAAATATGGATTCTCCTTATGCATAAAATGTCACATACCTCTGAGTATTCCATAGCAATTAGAATGGAATGTCATTAAAGAATTTGTTTAGTGTGTACACTTTAAAATAGAGTCTCAGTTTTTAAAAATGCTCATGAGTCAAAGAATTTTTTCTTTTTTTAATTTATTTTTTATTTTTTCAAGTTACATCTCAATCACAATCCCCTCCCTACTCCCCCCTCCAGTCCCACCCTCCCACCCTCTTCCCCCTCAATTCCCCATCCTGTTCCCCTCTTTTTAAGTTTAAGGTATATCTTTTCCCCCCAACATCTCTCCCTTTCAGTCCAACAAATGGTTCTTTCTCTTATAACAATAAATACAATACAAAACAACAGAAATAAATAGGACACAATTATGAGAGTTATAGGGCTTAACATACATGTCCAGTCCATATGTATTTGGCACCTGACTTTAACATTCTACTATATAACCATCTCCATGAGTTTAAAGTTCTATATCTAACTCAGCTTTCACACTAACTTGCATTACAATTTTAAAAACATCTTCTTAGATCCAGAGCACAAGAGATCTGCAGAATATGGCATTCAACGATGTTTTCTTAACTTAAGATTTTTTGATGTCGAGACATGTAAGCTTCCTGACAGCACCCCTACTCTACTCCAAGTAGAAGATGGGCATCAAAGAATCTCCAGTGGGAAATGGTTGAATTACTGGCAAGCCTATCTTTTGGCAAGAATCAAAGAATTTTTAAATTATTTTTCAAGTTAAGTTACATAGTTGATGAACATATTCATGATAGTTTGATAGAGTAATTAATAGATATAGGAACATAGATGGAGATACACATAATAAGTTAGTCGAGATTTTTTATAAGGGTATGTTGTCTATTTTTCACACATTCTATATATAACAAAAGCACCTGAGATCCAGATGGATGGTGCTCATCTGGAGGTAGTGTTTCTGTTTCTTATTGGTAAAGATTAAATGTCCAAGTTCAAGCCACTGTGAAAGGAGAAGCTAGGGTCTTTAGAATGCCTCATACCTTCTGATAGTACCTTCTTTTTCATTCACAATCTGAAATTAGAAAAGTAGAGATCACTTAGTTTTTACCCAGCACATGAGAATGGAGATCATTAAGAAGTTAAGTCAACTCATAGATAGGACTCAGAGCCTAGAAAATGGTCAACAGAGACTGTCTGTCTGCCTTCTTACAGCAAATAAGCATTGCATGTTGCATACATCCACTGAAGTAGTTTACAGTAATAAATTTTTTCCTTTTAATTGTGTGGTTTGACATACTCTGATTTATTTCACACAGTTGTTAAACAACAATGAGTAATACTTCATACTGCCTTCAACACTTTAAAATGTTATTTCGTATGTCCTTGTTTTTGCATTGTAGAGAATTTCTTGTAAACAGAATTTTGTCATGCAATCACATGTTTTTGAAAATCTCCATATTGAACCAGTTATAAACCAATTTTTCTCTTTGTAACTGAGTAGAACCTATTGTATTAATGTGACAATTCCTTTAATCCACTCACTGGAGGGCAAGTGTTTGGATTTTGTCAATTAGGTGGCTATCTCAAATGCCCAAGCATACTCTGTTCAGCAAATCTTCTTAGGCACATATGCTCTTTCTTTCTAATAAATAAGAGAATTTTCTGCATTATGTTATAAATGAGTGTTAACTTTTAAACAATTTATCTAATACTTTTCCAAGGTGACTATTTGATTTTGTCTTTCCTATAGCAATATATGATGAATTCAACTCACCACTTCTTTGTCAACATTTGCTATAACAATCTTTTGAGCTGTCTCTTTGCTACTATTATGTAAGCACTGTTTCGTGGATTTAATTTATAGTCCTGTAATGATACTTATTTTGTTTATTTTCCATATTCTGGTTCCTCATTTATATATATTTATCATTCTTCACTAAATATGTTATTAATTTTCAAACTGGAGTTTCTTATTGAAATATAAATGTTCATTTGTTTTATCCTTAGGTGTATATGCCAGATAAATTTCTTATATATACTATGAATGTGAGTGTATTCTATTTGTCTATAGAATATATAAATGTATGTTGTATATGTGTTTATATTCAATACATGAGTTGGTTTATTGATTACTGTCAGATTGTGAAATATTCTCTACTCACTGTCTTTATGTGAGCAACGTTGCTAATTTGGAACAAAGTCCATAATATGGAATCAACTATGCCTTTAATTTAGAGAGGAAATAAAACGAGTATCTGGCTCAAATTTGATCTACCCTAGTCTTATTAGATTAATCTGTTCTTCTTCAGCTACATTAATATCTGTTTATTCTTTATTTATGATTATGAAATCTACCTGTCATAAATCAGACATGAGGCCTGATGGATAAGCATTTTTTTTTGTACATCTACCACAGGATACTTAATGTTTTCCTGCCATTTAAGTTAAAGTTTTATTGCTGTAAAGACATGGCAACTTTGACAAAGAAATGATTTAATTGGGGCTGGCTTACAATTGAGAGGTTTAGTCTATTATCATCATGGTGTGAGTCATGGTGGCATGCAGGCAGATTGGTGATGGAAAGGTAGGTGACAGTTCTACATCTGGATTGGCAGGCAGTAGGATGAGAGAAAGATGCTGGGCATGATTTGGGCATCTGAGACTTCAAATCCCATCCCCAGTGACTCACTTCCTCCAACAAGCCACATCTACTCCAAGGCCACATCTCCTATTAGTGCCACTCCCTCTTAGCCTATGGAAGGCTTTTCTATTAAAACTGCCACACCTGCTCCCCCATCCCCCGATTTCTTATAATTCATTTCTTCAGTGAATAACGTTTGAAAGAGACAATTTTGTTTTCTCACTCTTTGAAACATATCGAGTGAAGGCATATTGTTAAACTACTTATTTGCTGTTATCTTAATATCTCTACCTCCCTTCCAACCCACAGACCTGAGGTACTGGAGGAAAAAGGTTAAGAGAGAGAGGAAATATAGACCCCTCTAGACTCAGCTTTCAGGGTCTACTCCAGTTGTCATCACCAGGACTCCAGTAGTCCAGCCAACCAGCAACAGCAAACACAGAAAACACAGCACCGGGAAAAAATATCAATCAGATGGAGTGGTTGTAGTTATCTAGTTCTATTATTGGCGGCAGTAGTGGCAGCAGTTGCCACAACCCAGGATGGGACATTCATTCTCTCAGCCCAACCTGGGCTGAGATCAGCAGCATCTATGGCAGCAGCAAGTGTCAGCAGCAGCAAGTCTCTAAGTTGTCTGTAGTCTTTCATAGGGAAACAAAATGAGAGGCAGGGGTAAGTAAAAAGCAATGCCTCTTTGTTTGGGGGATTCTCTTTATATCCTCTTAGAGTTTGTACAAGAATGTTTTCTGATAGGCAAACATCACACCTCCTCACACAAGATATTTTCCTGTTGACTAAGATTATGTGCTCTCTAAGAAGTCTATTTATGAAAGGACGTTTTTCAGGCAAAAAGCTTGTGCCACACACAAGGCAGTCTGCAGCCGACAAAATATCATGTGCACTTCAAAAATATCAAGAGTTTTTTTTTTTTCATTGTAAATCTAACACTTCCATACTCTGCACTTGGACCAAAACAAAAATCACACTACAGCTGTGTTTTTAAAGAAATCAAAGCTCCTTACACAATTGAGGACATTAGCTTTACATCTGTTCAGTATACATCAAGTCTCTGCAATTACTACTGATACCATGATCATGTGATTTGACTTAGCATATTGGCCTCAGCCTTTCAACTTGTCTTGCCCATTGAGTATTTCTTCAGATGTTCCTTACAAGTGTTGCTGGACTCATCCTGGGAAACCACAACTGAGACTACCTTGTTCTTGTGCTCAAAGACATGTGACAATGAGTAATAACTTGCAAAATAAATTAAATACTCATGAAATCATTTTGTTGGAACATTTTAAAGTCTCATTGTAGACATCATGATCTTGAAGTCCTATAATGCCACATACTCCATTTATACTTTTTTCCTACATGATATACAAGTTGTTCTAGTTTGGTTCCTAACATTGTAAGACCTATACATTTGTTGTTAGACCTGATCACAGAATATCACAGGCTGACACCAAGGCAGGAACTCAGATGGAACAGGAGCCAGGAGGCAGAAACTGACCAGCTTGCCTCCTCAGACTTCAATTTAGCTCTCTTTCTTATACCTTCTAATATCATGTGCCTATGGTCAGCACTACCCACATTGTTCTTGGCCATTTCACAATAACAACTATTCAAGAAAATGGCCCCACCCATTTTTCAAATAGCCCAATCTGGTGAAGGTATTTTCTCTCTTCCTAAACACTCTTAGTTCCTATCAAGTTGACAAAATCTTATCCATCACACTCCTTATTAAACTCTTAAAAAATTTATCTTTAAAAATTTTAAATTTCTAGGTATGTATATAATGTATTGTTACCATATCCACTCTTCACTCCTGTTCCAACTTCACACAGACCACTCATTTCCCTTTTACGAGTGTTTTTGTCTATTTTAAAACTTACTAAATCCAACAGTGTTACCAGTGGTTGTTGGGGTAGTGTTAAGCATTCTAAATGTTAATTAATTGGTCCTGTTTGCTGTCTGTTACTTACATTGACTCTGATTGGTTAAATTAAATGCTGAGGCCTGAGATTGGGCAAAGACAGAGAAAGGTGGGACTTCCCGGGATTAGAACAGGAAGCTTGCACTTTAGACAGAGAATTAAGGCATTCCAGCCACGAGCAGCAGGAAGGAAGACACATGCCATGGGTTAGGAAAAAGAACCTCATTCCACATGGCCAGGAACATTGGAATGGCATGGAAAATGACAGTCCAAGGGGACATATGTATATATGGGGTCATATTTGGGTAATAGAATTAAAAGCTAGCTTATATGGGCCAGGATTGCACAACTCAGGCCAAGGCATGTTAAAATCCATGCATTCTCTGTGTGCTTATTTATAATGGCGAATTGAAGATTAACGGCAGCAACCAATTAAATATAATGTAAATACTGCAAAGTAATTTAACTAAATTTTTTTTCTACAAGTGGTTGTCAACCTGTGGGATGTGACGTCTTTTCAAGTAGAACAGCCTGTTCACAGGATGCTTATCAGATATCCTGGATATCAGATATTTACATGATGATTTATAAAACTGAAATCAAAATATGAAGCAGCAATTAAAATATTTTTTATGGTTGTGTTCACTATAACACTAGGAATTGTATTAAAAATCCACAGAGTTAGGAAGGTTGAGAACCATGGGTCTAGAGCATCTAATTTGTTCTCACTAAATCTAGGCTACCTATATGCTAGGATTTTGGAATGACTCTTGCTAACTCTATCCTCTAAAAGTATATCCTCAATTTTTCACTTGCAACTTTTATTTTATTGTCTTATTTAAGCTTCAATGGTACATCTTGCTTTTCCTCTGAAATTTAAGACTGTATTCATGTGTTTGTATTTGTAGCAATATTACTATTGTTTTACTATACAGCAACCTAGATTTGTAATTTCTTCTATCTCCTTTCCAAAACCCAGATGTCACTGGATTTATATCAGCAATCTATATTTGTAATTTCTTCTATCTCCTTTCCAAAACCCAGATGTCACTGGATTTATATTCAATTATCATAGCATCAACTTATTTTGGCTTCCCACATACCTTTACCTGAGCTATGAGTGATAACAGCATATTTTGTTTTTTTATGAAGATGATGGTGAACTACGGGTTGCACCTTGGGACTTTGAATTACATACTATGCAAATCCTTGACCATTCAGCCACATCCACAGCCCCACAGCCCCGGGATATTGCAGCCTAGTTCACGTTACCCATGGATTCACTATATATTCTACGCTGCCCAGGAACGATTGATCACTCTGCAGCCTCTTCAAGGCACTAGCATTATACAAATGCACCACAATAATCATATTATTTATAGTTCTCAATACCAGTCTTTCTAGGGCAGCCAGAGAGATTATATTAGATCATACTACTCCTACTTATAATTGTTCATAGTTTTATTATGGAGAGGATGTAATTAAATCACACAGTGTAAAGAATCTTGGAAGATGTTAGTTTTGTTTATTTGTTCTTTTACTGATGCACTCACTGACTGCCCTTATATGATCCACTGTGCCGTGCTTTCACCAGATCCATGACATTTGCAAATTCACCTCAATTGGTTTATTTAATGCATAAGCCATGGTAGCTCCTTGAACTCTCATAGCATACACACCACATTGATTGAGATAATTCTGAGCAACTCAATAGGACATCCAGCAGCTCCCGAGAATTGTGTTTCAGCATTCATTTGTTCCCCTTTCAAAATCAGGTAACAAGTTTTATTACCTGATGTACTGATTGATGCCTTTGCTTGTTATCTCATGACCTCTAAACAATAGATTACTGAGAGTGTGTATTTGGTTTCCTGATCAGTGTACACTGCTAGGTAATGTTAAGTATACAGTAAGTATAATATACAGTAAGTATAGTTAATATTTATTATATATCATGAATGATTATATAAACATGCTTGTCTTGCTTGGTCTATGTATTATTCTTCAGTATAGATATGAGCAGTTTACTTGTATTATTATTTTTAATTATGCTTATTTATTAGTTCAAGTTACATCTCTAGCATAGCCACCTCACTTCATCCTTCTCTGTCCCACCATCCACCCTCTCCCCCTTCTCCCACCTACCCTATTCCTCAAGTGTGGGGTGCCCCCACATCTTAGCCCCCTCATTTTATTAGTCATATAAGGACTAAGAGCTTCCTATTGCACTGGGGGTCTACATGGCAGCTCCATTAGGGCAAAGCATCCCACTAACAGGTACCAAATTCAATGTTCCTGTCCTTTCGGTCTGTTCATCATAGGATAGTTATTCTGTACTATATGGCTAAAATCCAGTTATAAGTGAATACATTCCTGTGTGGGTCTGGGTTAGCTCACTCAGGATGACCTGAGTTGTAAATATCAGGTTGAGGTCTTTATATCTGAAGTTTTATTGTTTTTGTTTGTTCGTTTTGCTAATTTTTAAAAAATAAATACTTAAATTGTTCCACGTGAAAAAGACAATGATATGCCTGAAAGAGTGTCATGAACAATGTATCTTTGCAGCTTGGAAAATGAAGTCTGATATCAATTAAAATAGGAATAAAAACATTATAATTCTCAGGAGCATAGCAACCAGCAGCCTTGCATTTTGGGAAAGCTACAAGCCGGTGAAAGATCCTGTCTCCCAGAACAAAGTAATGGTACCTAAGTTGGAAGAGCTCCTGAAGTTGACCTTTGGCCTCTATGCTTGTGCACACACAGGTACACACACACACACACACACACACACACACACACACACACACTCGGGTATCCCTCAATCACAACTATGAAAATGTTTGCATATGTCCCACATGAAAGACTATATATACAGAGAAAATCAATTCAATAAATAGACTTTAATTTGTTTCTCTTCACAACGTTTAGATATTTCATATAGTAGGTGTTTTTCTAATGAGCCTTAACAGTTCATTGCTCTGGGAATAATGATTATGCTGTAAAAACATTATATTATTTTATCCTATACCTAATTGCTACATTGTTCGATATTTCCTGAAGACTTCCTAACTTACAAAAAGTTGTATTAAATATTTTCTTGTCATGATCCCCACCTAACCAACTAGGAGGCTATGTTAACTGTAAGTAGAACGTAACATTCACTGATGATGGGATTCATAAAATTTGACGTCTTTGTATTTGCTTACTGCATCAACAGAAAACAGACATTTTTATAAAATAATGTAGAGACTCCAGACATTAAGCCATGATAATTTGCAAGTGAGTAAGAATATCATTGAATTTATGTTGTGCCTTTATTATATATATATATATATATATATATATATATATATATATATATATATTAAAAATCAGAGATAGAAAAAAATCCAGAATACATTGCAATATATAGAAACCATTATTGTTTCAAAAACATTCTTGTCCTTTAGGTTAATAGAACAGAATGCATGCCTTTAAAGTGGTTTACATTGTGATTTGGGGTTATGTTGAAATATAAACATTATCACATAAAAATGTCACCTTTCCTTGTTATGTAACATAGAGTCTTTTATTGTTTTTCAAGTGGAGGATTCATATGACCTTAAGAGAAAGATAGAGTAATTTTTATTCAGTTAATAGTATGCATCTTAGTAACACAGAGCAAGTAAAATCATTTTATTCCACACATGAAAAATTATCTAGAAGAAAGACCCAATAAATCTTTGTATTATGAATTACTGTTCTATTAGTATTTGTGTCTATGTTTAGTTGAGGTTAACCAGTATTTGGCTCTACCCTACAGATGGGTACTGAGCCAGCTGTCATATAAACTAAAATTTCTGAGGAGCAACTTAAGTCTGAAAAGTAACATAAGTCAAAGAAGTTGCTGGCTTTTTCTGAGGTAATATTAGCCAATGTCTGCATAAAATCATGGTATAATTGAAAGAGCTTGTGTTATGATATCAGAATAAAGATTTGGTTCCTCCTTCAATCAAGGCTGGTAACAACAGTTCTTCTAGCTGTGACCTCTAATAAATCCATGCTACAACAACTGATCTGAACATCAGAATGAAATCTTTTTTTGTTTGTTGGTTTCCATTTGTTTGGTTGTTGTTGTTGTTTTAGTGTCTACTTTTTAAATTTAATTTTTTTTCTTCAAGTTACATCTCAATCTTAATCCTTTCCCTACTCCTCCCTCCACGACCACCCTCACATCCTCTTCCCCCTCAACACGTCATCCCCTTCCTTTTTTTTTTTAAAGTTTAAGGTATATCTTTTCAGTCCAACAAATGGCTCTTTCTCTTTTTTTTTCGCATTTCTTTTTTTTTTTTTAGTTTAAGGTATTTATTTTTCCCCCCAACAGCTCTCCCTTTCAGTCCAAATAATGGTTCTTTTTCTTATAACTATAAATACAATACAAAACAACAGAAATAAATAGGCCATGATTATAAGAGTTATATGGCTTAGCATACATTCCCAATGTCCAGTCCATATGTATTTGGCACCTGACTTTAACATTCTACTATCTAACCATCTCCATGAGTTTAAAGTTCTATATCTAACTCAGCTTTCATACTAACTTGCCTCATAATTTTAAAAATATCTTCTTAGATCCAGAACACCCTCTTGAATCCTAAACAACTCAAAATTTAACTATGAGACTCTAGGAATCTATTCTTCAACCACCTCAGAGACCTGAGAGGGATAAATATATCTGATTATATAGGAAGTGCAGGGCCTGCAGCTTCCAAAACTAAAAAATGACATACCAGTGGCTGCCTGGACAGTTCCCATTTTCTCTCCATACATTACAGCATCAATCTTCAGCCATTTGGCCCCATTTCTCTGACAGACATTAGTTGTAGAGCAGGAATTATGAAGGACTTACCTACCCTGTCTTGGCAGAGCTAGGCTGTCGACTTACCTGCTTCCAAGTTTTGTCCTTTTTGGACAGAAGTCTGTCTACAGTTGAAGCAAGTGGTTTTTCTTGCCAAGAGAATGGCTTACCACCAATTTAATCATCTCCCACTGGAGATTCTTCGATGCTCATCTTCTACTTGGAGTAATATAGGGGGTGCTGTCAGGAGCTGACATGTCTCGATATCAAAAAATCTTAAGTTAAGAAAACATCTTTGAATGCCATATTCTGCAGATCTCTTGAGATTTTTGAAGATGCCCTATCTATCTCTTATATAAATACAATACAAAACAACAGAAATAATTAGTCCACAATTATGAGACTTGTAGGGCTTAGCATATATTCCCAAGGTCCAGTCCATATGTATTTGGTATTTGACTTTAACATTCTACTATCTATACATCTCCATGAGTTTAAAGTTCTATATCCAACTCAGCTTTCATCCTAACTTGCATCACAATTTTAAAAACATCTTCTTAGATCCAGAACACCCTCTTAATTCCAAAAAACTCAAAATTTAACTATGAGACTCTAGCTATCTAGTCTTTAACCACCTCAGAGACTGGAGAAGGATAAATATATCTGGTTATACAGGAAGTTAACCACCACCCTTTTTAAAGTCCACAGTGGACGTAATTATGCTGTTTCACCTTGTCCTGTTTACCTATCAAGGCTTTCGTTCCTAACTTCAATATGTAATGTGTTGACTTCTAGTCCCAAATAATTTATTTGGGCTGATTTCCTTGCCTCTGGAGCATCATTAATTCCCATTTGCTCTTCATGATGCTTTCTGTGTTTCATTTATAAGAATCTCTCAAATGCTAAATAACTGTACAACTCAAGCTTACCACTGATAGGTTTAAAAGTAGAATGTAGTCAACAGGAAACTAAGGATCAGAAAATATGACAAATATCCTGCCTAGATTTTCTTAGCAATCAGGAAAATAATTGTTTATCAGCTACGTTTCTTACAAATAATGTAATTTTTAACAATTGTATATTTGTTTATTTTACATTCCAATTGCAACCCTCCTCCTTTCCCTTCTCCCACTCACTTCCCCTGTACTCACCCCCTACCCCTGGCCCAGTACTAGTGACTCTGGCACATCAAATTACATCAGGACTAAGTGCCTCCTCTTCCATTGAGATAAGATAAGGCTGGCCTGCTAGGAAAAGAGGGTCTAGAGGTAGGCAAAAGAAACCATATCTGAGATACTCCCTGCTCCAAATGTTAGGGGATCCACTTTAGGACCAAGCAGCCCATTAGCTTCATAGGCGTTGTGGCTATTAGAATTCCATACCTGTTCGTCAAGCTCACATTTATGTTGGGATTTAAGTGATAAATCAAATGTGAAAAAAATTAAATACACAGAATATCAGAAAAAATTAATATAGCAGACAATCTAGATGTATGTGGCTTCTCTGATTCTCTATTGGCATTTTTAGTCATCTTTTTAGTGATTTTCATTGTTTTAATCTTATTATTTTGTACTATACTCTTAAGCCCTCAGTTTGACTCTGAAATACTTTTGTTTTCAGAAATATATCAACAGTACCAACTTCTGACTATAGCCAACTTTGTGTTTCCTTTAAGTCTTTCTCACAACATTATCATTTAGTTAAACATTGATGAAACACTTGTTCTACTTTTCTATTGGACAATGTGTTCTCCATCTAGAGCGATGTTTCTTTATCTGTGGCCCATGACCCCTTTGTAGGTTTAATGACCATTTCACAGGAGTTCCCTAAAGACCATCTGAAAACACATATTTCCATTATGATTCATAACAGTACTAAAATCACAGTTTTACAGCAGTAATGAAAATAATTTTATTTTTGAGGATAAGCACAACATGAGGAACTTTATTAAAGCATCAGTGTAGTGAAAATTCTGGAATTTTAGAAATACTGTAAGACTATGTTTTCATTTAAATCCTAGGTATGGGGATATGAGGCTGCTTCACAGCAGCTTAGTATGATTTACCTCAGGCTTCAGTAGAGTAATGGTTTTGCCAGCTGTAGATAGTTTCTGTGACTGTGTGACATTTATAATTCTGGGAACTCTTCAGAGGGTATATAAATGCTAGGTCCCCAAGAGGCATGGATGATGTTTGGTGGTCGTTCAGAAGATTGGTTGAGGTTTATTATTAGTCACATTCAAAAAATAAGCAAGAAGAAAGAAATTAGATTCAAGGATCTCTCTCTCACCCCTCTATATTTCCTTCTCTCCTATCTGGTAGTGAGAGAGGTGAAATTATGGGGATTAAGGGTGGGAAAAAAGAAGAGCTCACAAAGTAGCAAAGACCAGCTACAGATCAGAACATTAGGAAAGTCGAAAACTGCTGATCTACAAGATCCATAGTCAAATTGTTAATCTTGTTCGTTGGATATCCTACTTGAAAAAAGTGTATGTACATTTTCAGCATCCTGTGGAGCAGAAGACTGGGAGCTTGAACTCTGTGTTTCCTACATGATCATGTTTGAACATAAAGAGCAAAATGTGTGAGCACTGTGGATACCCAACGATCACCCCTTCAATATGGAGATGAGACAGAAGCATGAGACTGAGAAGAGATTGCACTAATTTTTGGAGAGCTCTAGGTTTTACCGGTAAACCCAAAGATTTGTCTTTTCAAGTAGATAATCTATACATTGTGCACAACTTAAAGGCTTCTATTTCACAGAAGAATGGTTAGATTTACCTAAAGTAATATAATCACATTCTTTACATGTAGGTCAGATTTTGAATTTTCTTTCAAATTCTTTATTGGCAATGAATGATCATTTGTACCTTTTGTAAAATATAGATATCCACAGCTTTCATATGACTATTGACTTAAATGTGATTGTGGTAATGATATACTAGCACAAACAAAAGACAGGCACAGATCTATGGTGTCTGCATTTTTAGTTTGTTATAGAGACAATATCATTTGATATTAACTCTTCAGTGAGCAAAAATGATAGCATGAATACCCTTCCCCTCCCTAAGGTTACCATATTTAAAATAGGTTCATATTGGTATGTAGTTCAATACTCATGAAACATGTCCTTTTCCAATTTTAATATTTGTTTTTATATGATGATGATTTTACATATGATAAAAATATCAATATTTTAAAAAAGAACTAACATTGACTATTTGCATTTTTGTTGCCTTATATTTCTGTCCAGAATACCAGATAATAATCATTCATATGGAAGAAATATGTATTTTATATCATGGTTTCAGATTATAGATGCTTTTCCTTTTGCTTTTTGATCTGTAGTGAGGGAGTATATCGGCATAGAAGCATGTGGTACAATGAATTTATTTCTTCCATGGTAGCCAGAAGTAAAGAGATACAGAGAGGTGTTCAAGATAAACTTGGCTCATAATGGGAGTTTCAGGACAGGCAAGGATACACAATGAGCTCCTATTTAAAAAAACAAGCAAACAGGCAAGTGAATCAACAAAGAAAGAAGCAAACAAGCAAACAAACACATGAGGAGAGGGACAGATTCAAATCTCCATCCAAGGCACACTCCCAATGACATAATTAACTTCCAATAAACTCTACTAACTAAATGACCCATCACCCCATCCCATGTTGCAATTGGTGGACACCAAGTTTCAACATTTAAACTTTGGGGGATTATTTAAAGTCCTCTTGTTTCAAACAACAAAAAGAAAGCAAAGAAAATGAGGACCATTGCCTCTTTATAAAGGAGTCACAAAATAATCTATTGAAATATGTGCTGAAGAGGACAGAGCTATAAGCCTCTGTAGGCTGGGAGGGATGAAGGAAGTAATTATAAACAGCAGATATTGTTTTATGAAGTTCTCAGATAAAAAATGAAAAATATATTGCATTAACCTCTGCCATGTGATACAACAATTTCACTCCTTGTGGTTTTCCCCAATAGAAAAAAAGCACACAAAACTGCACACAGATATATTTGAAAATTTATTAATGATTTCTCATATGTGTAACCATATACAATGTCCTCAAGTAGAAATGAATATACAGTTGTGGATTCATTATTCAGTGCTCAAAGGAAATGTGCTTTCAAACAATGAAAATTTATGGAGTGGAAATGTATACATAGCCCAGGAAACACACATGTATTACTTATATGATCTCCAATTCTAGCCATATTACAGGATGGAACAAAAATACCAACAGAGGTAGTGAGATTCTATGGTTATCATAGCAGGGAGTAAATTAAGGGGCCAAGGTGGTCTTCTACATCAATTTCCTGCTGGGCAGGATGACATGATGATGACCAAATTTTCTTCCAAACACCCATTGCAAACTACATCTGCATATGCTAGCACTAACTAGAGAACTGATATGATAATATAGAGAAAAACATATTAAGGTAGGAAAAAATGATGCTAAAAGACGCTGTGGATGCAGGAGGTAATTTTTTTTTGTTTTTGTTTTGTTTTGTTTTGCTTTTTAGATTTCTCTTTGTAAAAGCAGGAGGTAAATTTTAACTCTACATTTTGCACATTTTTTGTCATATATATCAGACAATTCTAAAATAATAGATTTACTAAAGAAAATACTCTAATATGACCCTCCTTCATTCTCTTACTCTCTTGCCTTGATACCTATGGGTTAAAACATCCAGAACGCATGTGTACATCTATCCAAACAATACAATGCATTTTGTCAAGGGAGAGGAAAACAAGAGACAATAAGCTGGTTGCCATAGATGTAAAAGCTCCAACCAAGACCTCCTCCAAATTTCTACCTACAAAACACCCACTAATTTTTAGAAAAAAAAATTATGTATTGGGGCAGTTTGGATTTCCTCTGCATTAGGACATTTGGAAAAATGATATCTGTGCGAAGTGACTTTGATATCACAGGTAAAAGAAAAAAAATCAAGGCTTATTGGACGATATTTGTGGTATCCAAATTATCACAGGAAGATAAGAAAATATTAGTACATATTAATGATGGGATGGCCACACACATTCACATGAAATAAAACCTTACAGATGAGGCTATGGAATAAATCCTCCTATCATGTGCCTAAGATGAACTTATATTTTTAAAGCCAGTATAACATGAGGACAAGTAATATAAAGACCTGGGTGTGAGATACCACAAAGCTAGTTTCTACTCAGTGACTAAGATAATCAGTTTTAAATTTACAAAGAAAGGAATAATAATAATAATAATAATAATAATAATAATAATATCCACCAAGAAGGTAATGTTATTCTTAAATAGAATAATACTCTAAAATATTATATTAAATATCTACAGTTAATACTAAGCTATTATCAGAACCAACATCATTAGATTTGTTTTCTGACTCTGTTTGGTTTATTTTTCTAGATGGGTTGCATTTCAACTTTAGCATCTTCTCTTTATAGGAGTCTGAGTTTGTCTTCCTGAATGTGTTCATATATACTTTTTTTTCTAGGTCATTTTTCTGAAGAGCATTTTTACTGTCTTTGGAAGCTAGTATAGCCCAGTTAATACCTAGGGAAAGCTAATCTTTACAGACTGTTTTATCACATGCATGGGAAGCATTGCTGCTGAAATCTTTTATTGCTGCCAAAATAGCAGCACTGAAGTGAAAGCAATAGAGAAAGAGAGCTTAATCAAAGGTCATCTACTTAAGTCTTATCTGTAGTGGACAAATCCTTGCTAGAGAGAAAACACCAAGCAAACAGAATGTGACATGTTAGAAATGGTGTCACAGCATGAAGTTAAAAGGGCTTGTGTAGCTTTGATATTGAAAACAATCTGTGACTTTTTAGCTGGATCAAGATCCTTCAGTATACATACATGTAGGTATGGCACAAGCCTTTCAATTAAGATCAGTTTTCTGAATATAATACTTTTTTAAAAATAATAACTTCAAAAACCATATGTCTTCTCAGTCTTATTGTATTATACATACAAAAAGGATCAATAATAAATAATTCCTACTGTAAGTAACTCAATAGTTTCTGTGTTGATAATAGGACAGTCCAATCAATTGTGATTTGCAAATTTTTCTCATTGCTTGCATATGAATTCCAGGAGTGAGGCAAGTAAACTTCATTGGAGAACCACTAGACAAATAAACAAACACACAGACAACAGCAATGAGAACAAAAGTTTGATAGAGTTTGAAAGAAAAAGACACTGGAGTAGGAAGCAAACCCTCAAATGTGGGAAGTTCTTTCTTTCAAATTTTTTCTCCAGGCTCAGATTAAAAAATAAGCATTTATGAAATTATTACATTGGTATGAAATGCTGAGTGATTTATTATCTACTTAAACTAGAATACAGATTTCATTTTCTTTTAAATACGTGTTTTAAACCTTAAAGCAAAGGAAAACACATCAATGATGTACCATATATATATATTTTTTCCAAGTCTCAATGAGGCAAACAACAGGAAGGTCACTGCATAAACAAAAAGACTGCTCATTTATATTTTGACTATAGCTTTATCTTGTTTCTAAAAATATTGTCAAAGTAAAGTTACAAGTATATGCTGAAAATATGTATCCTTGAATTTTAGCATAATAAAATAGATAAGATTTCCTCCTCTAGGCTCATGATTTCTTTTTGGAATTGGAAACAAAGTGAATGTAGAATGAGCTGTGTAATCATGATGACATAATGTGTCTGAGTTGCTTCAGATATTTTATGAAGGTACCTCTCACAGAATTTAACTAATTTGTGAATTTTAATGAATGTTCTTTAATTATATGGCATTTAGAATTTAGCATAATGCAAGAACAAGATAGTCCAGATCTGTGACATATATAGCATAAAGCTACCCAAATCATTTTAAATTAGGAAAATGGGAGAGAGCTTCAGAAATACTTTAAAATCAGGCAAATTTCCAATCAAGTAATGGAGAAAATATTATACTAGTTTTCCTCTTTATTACATAGATTTAGAGAAATAAATATAACACTAGAATAATTTAAAAATAATTATGACTTAATATAACTAAATTTTAAAGGAGACATGGAATAATGAGGAGGAAAGAAAGTGATCACATACCTATGGTCACTTAATTTTGACAAAGAAGCCAAAACCGTACAATAGAAAAAGGACAGCATCTTCAACAAATGGTGCAGGTCCACCTGGATATCAACATGTAAAAGAATGCAAATAGACCCATATTTATAACCATGCACAAAACTTAGTCTAAGTGGATCAAAGACCTTAACATAAAACCCTACACATTACATTTAATAGAAGAGAAAGTGGGGAAAAGCCTAAAACTCATTGACACAGGTGGCATATTCCTGAAAAGAACACCAATAGCTCAGACTCTAAGACCAACAATCAATAAATGGGACCTCATGATGCTGAAATGAAAACTGCAAATTAATTAATTAATGTAGTTATTAGTAAGTATAAACTGTAATATTAGGCTGGCAGAGTGGCCGATGGAGTAGCTGGTGGCTTGGCAGAGGAGCAGGCGACCTGGCCTGAGTGCCTTCACCGGTTGCCTAACTTATCTTGGAGAAAAGAGCCCCGGGACCAAAGGTGGCCTACACCACCTATAACCTAAACTCTGTTAATATAAGTTGTTATATTAGGCCGGTAGAATTACCGGCGGCTTGGTGGGAGATTCACCTGGGCTCAAGGGGAGTCTAGGAATCCAACATCCTGGGACTGCTTGGACTGAGGGCCTATAAACTGCCACAGTCTTTTCCCCAATAATTGAACATACCAATACCTTTTAATATTTTAACGCTTAGCCCTTAGCTGGGCAGACTCTCAATTAGCTACTCTAAGTTAAACCCAAACCAACATGTGCTTGTGAGTACCTTCCAGACTTCTCCAGACATCTTTCTCCTTCTGTGTCTCCTGGTGGAAAGAGGAAAGAGTCTTTGTATGTGTGGAATTCCTGCTGATCTGAGGAAGTCCCCCCTTCCTATACTCTTTCTGCCCAGCTAATTGGCCATAAGCAACTTTTATTAACCAATCAAGAGAATGCCTCAGAAGGGGTGGTAACCGATCTCAGCATTGAATTCAATGTATCAGAAACAATATTAGACCTTCTCTCAACACTGAAATGCTTCTGGAAAGCAAAGGACACTGTCATTAGAACAAAACAGCAACCTACAGATTGGGAAAAGATTTTTACCAACCCCATATGTGACAAAGGGCTAATATCCAAAATTTATAAAGAACTCATGAAATTAAACACCAAGAAAACAAATAATGCAATCAAAAGTTGGAAAACAGACCTAAACCAAGAATTCACAAAAGTGGAATCTCTAATGACCGAGAGACACTTGAAGAAATGCTTAATATCCTTAATCATCAGAGAAATGCAATTCAAGACGACTCTGAGATTCCATCTCACACCTGTCAGAATGGGTAAGATCAAAGACTACTCAGCCATCAGAAACAACGAAATCATGCAATTTGTAGCCAAATGGATGGAACTAGAGAAGCTCATCCTGGGTGAGCTAACCCTGACTCAGAAAGATGCACATGGCATCGATTCACTTATAATCGGATTTTAGCCATATAGTACAGGATAGCTATGCTACAACCAATGCACCAAAAAAGATCAGGAACATAGATTTTGTTACCTGTCAATGAGATACTTGGCTCAAGTAGTGCAGTCTTGTAGGTCCCCAGTGTATGAGGAGGCTCTTGGCCCTCATATGACTGCTTAACTGGGACAGGGGATTGATATGTAGGGACTCTCCACTCTGGAGGAGTGGGTTGGAGGGATGGGGGTAGAGGGTGGGAGGGGTGGAAAGAGGCCACTGTGATGGAGATGTAATCAGACATAATAAATAAACATTTAAAAAAAACTCAAGTGGCAGAACATGCTGGCAAGGTGTGGAGAAAGGGGAACATTCCTCCATTGCTATTGGGAGTACAAATTTGTACAACCACTATGGAAGTCAGTCTGGAGATGTCTTAGAAAATTTGGACTAGCTCTACCTCAAGACTCAGCCATAATATTCCTGAGAATACATCCAAATGATTCTTCACCAAATCACAAGGACATCTCCCCAACTATGTTCATAGCAGCTTTATGTCCCTCAACTGATGAATGGATAAAAAAGCTGTGGTACATTTACACAATGGAATACTACGCAACCATCAGAAACAAGAAAATCATGAAGTTTGTTGCCAAATGGATGTATCTAGAAAAGTACATCCTGAGTTAGCTAACACAGACCCAGAAAGATGCACATGATATATATTCACTTATAACTGGATTTTAGCCATGTAGTACAAGATAACTATCCTACAACCAACAGACTGAAAGGAACAGGAACATTGATTTTCTTACTTTTTAGTGGATTCCTTTACCTTAGTGGAGCTGTCATGTAGGCCCCCAGTGAAGCAAGAAATTCTTAGCCCTCATATGACTGATGAATTGAAGGGGGCTGATATGTAGGGACACCCCACACCAGTGGAGTAGGATAGGTGGGAGAAAGGGGAGAGGGTGGGAGGGTGGGACTGGGAGGGGTTGAGGGAGGGGACTGTGATGGAGAGGTAACTTGAAGTAATAAATTAAGATTTTAAAAAAGAAAGAAGAAAAGGAAGGCAGTAAGAAAGTAACAAAGGAACAAGGAAGAAATGAAAGGACAGAGAGAAGGAAGAAGGATAGGAAAATGACTTTTATCACTTCCACTGGTGTATTTTCCTATTATGCTATAGGATTAGAGTATTGTTCTCAACCTGCGAGTTACAACATCTTTGGGGATCTAATGTCCCTTTCAGAAGGTTCACATATCAGCTATCCTGCATATAAGATATTCACATTATAAGTCATAACAGTATCAAAATTATAGATATGCAGTAACTACAAAAATAATTTTATGGTTATTGTCATCAAAACATGAAGAATCATATTACAGTATTCCAGCATTAGGAAGACTGAAAACCACTGGATTAGAGGTTACTATCTTGACAAGTGCTCCTGAGGGTTACTAAAATCCCTCCCTCTTTTTCTTTCTAGGTATAAGATGAGGGACAGTTACCTGTTCAGATAATACTGCCACAGTCTGATGCAATGATACAGAAGTTATCTGCTCCAACTTAAAAACCCTTTGCTCTGGCAAGAGGTGATGAAAACTTCTATGCCCATGATTAAAAATAGTAGAACATGGGCAGTTATAAATGGCATACATTTTATTTTTAGAAGGGAATTTTGACTTAAATTATAGCTCATAACCCTTTCCTTCAAGATCCATATTTCTCACTTAGAATCAATTCTATACCTTAAATATTATCAAATGTGATTTTATACCTAAGAAATAGTGACCACTGTTCTCTAAGTGGAAGCTATTTCATGTAGAAGTCATGGAACCAGTACAACTAACCCACTCCTGTTGGCTACTATTGAGATTTGCTCTAGTCCTAACTTACAGCATTCCATGACGGACACATGTTCTACACGGATTGTAATGTTGATAATTAAGAAAATCCTTCTGAAATAAACATAAATTTTAAAGAGTGTTTTTTCTTTTTTTTTAAAGATTTATTTATTTCTTCAAGTTACATGTCAGTCAAAGTCCCCTCCCTCTTCCCCCTCCTGTTCTTCCCCTTCTTCTCTTACTCTCCTATCTGTTTTGTTGTTGTTTTTTAATTTAAGGTGAATCTTTTTTTCTCCCCAACAGCTCCCCTTTTTAATCCAATAACAGGCTATGAATATATTTGGCTACATCGGTACTGATCATTGTAAATTGATATAAAATTAGAGTTAACTCTTTTTAAGGTATTGTACCTATGTAATGCTTAAAAATTCAAGGTAAAGTTTTGGCCTTTTGATAGCAACTGTCACAAACTGTTTATGACAATTAAGATGCAAACTAATAGTCATTCAAACATGTAATTTTGTACTAGTTTAGCTTATCATAGATGGTTTCTAAGTTAATCAGAAATCAACTTGCTAAGAGACAAGCAGCATTTGGTTATCTAAATATACGGAGATACATAAGAGGTCTTAAAAAACCTCAAGAGATCTGTAGAATATGGCATTCCAAGAGGTTTTCTTAAGATTTTTTTTATATATATATTGAGACATGTCAGCTCCTGACAGCACTCCCTATTCTACTCCAAGTAGATGGTGAACATTGCAGAATCTCCATTTGGAGATGGCTGCATTAGTGGCACGCTTGTCACTGGGCAAGAGAAAGTCCTTGCTTCAACTAAGATAGAATGCTGTCTGAAAAGGGCAGAAGTTGGAATTAGGTAAGTTGACAGTCTAGCTCTGCCAAGACAGGGTAGTGACGTACTTAATTTTAAAGATTTTTTAATGATTGGCTCTGAGCATTTATTTCCTTACTATTCTCAGGATAGCTTGAAAATGCCACTGAACAATAAGCAGAGAAACTTGTCAGAAGTAAGCATTTCTTTAGTGTTAAAACACTGCTCTAGCAAGAACTTCAAGTACAGTATTGAAGAGATATGGCGAAAGTGGGCATCCTTGTCTTGTCCCTGAGTTTAGAGGAAATGCTTCAAGTTTCTCTCCATTTAATTTGATGTTGGCTACTGGCTTGCTGTATATTGCCTTTATTATTTCTAGGTACGGTCCTTGTATGTCCGCTCTATCCAGAACTTTTAGCGTGAAGAGGTGTTGGATTTTGTCAAATGCTTTTTCTGCATCTAACGAAATTATCATGTGTAATTTTTCTTTCATCTTGTCTTTATGGTGAATTACGTTGATAGATTTTCTTATGTTGAACTATCCCTGCATTCCTGGGATGAAGCCCACTTGATCATGGTGTATGATACTTTTGATGTGTTCTAAATTTGGTTTGCTAGTATTTTATTAAGTATTTTTGCATCCATGTTCATGAGGGAGATTGGTCTGAAGTTCTTTCTTTGTTGGTCTTTGTGGAGATCAAGGGAATACAAATTGGAAACAAAGAAGTCAAATTATTCCTATTTGCAGACAATATGATAGTATACATAAGCAACCCTAACAACTCCACCAGAGAACGCTTACAGCTGATAACTTGGAATAGCTCTGCCTTGGGACCCAGCCATACCACTTCTGGGTATACATCCAAATGACTCCTCGCTGAATCACAAGGAAGTTTCCTCATCTATGTTCATAGCAGCCTTATTTGTAATAGATAGAAACTGGAAACAACCCAGATGTCCCTCAACCAAAGAATGGATTAAAAAACTGTGGTACATCTACACAATGGAATACTACTCAGCTATCAGAAACAAGGAAATTATGCAATTTACCACCAAATGGATGGAACTAGAGAAGCTCATCCTGAGTGAGCTAACCCAGACTCAGAAGGATGCATATGGCATCTATTCCCTTATAGTAGGATTTTAGCTATATAGTACAGGATATCTATACTACAACCAGCACACCAAAGGGAACATGGACATAGACTTTTTCTTTTTCTCCCTGTCAATGAGACACTTTTCCCCAGTGGTGCTGCCTTACAGGCCCCCAGTGTATGAGGAGGCTCTTGGCTCTCATATGACTTCTGAACTGGGGCAGGGGACCGTTAGGTAGGGACACTCCACTCCAGAGGAGTGGGATGGAAGGGTTAGGGGGTAGAAGGTAGGAGGGCAGGACTGGGAGGGGTGGAAAGAGGACACTATAATAGAGATGTAACCTGAAGCAATAAATAAATAAAATTTTTAAAAAGTGTTAAAACATGAGAAAGCTTTTTATTAAGCTTTAAAAATGAAAAGACCTGCAGATTCTAAGACCAGATGTGATGGAGAAATAGAATGAAGTGAGCCCTTGGATGTCACTTATTTATTCAGTAAAGCTTTCCTTGTACTTTCTGTTTTCCTCGGATCATTTCCAAGATATGATATATCACAGGTAGGTGAAGTTCCTAGAATTGCATCCTCATGGAGATTATCAATTCCATCTTTTTGATGATAAATTGTCATCAAGAGTTTTGATGATTTTTATTTATTTTTCTTTACATAATTCTCTACAATGCATTTTTCTGTTACATGAATTAAATATCACAGTATCAAAGTCTCACAGGTCCATGGACTTCAATTAGTTGGATTTACCTTTTGTAAAACAGTGCTCTATCTCTGTGTTTAACTCATCAGAAAAATTTATTCTATGATTCCTCTGCTATGATATGTTTGTATCCAGAAATTTCATTTTAAATTGTGTTTAATATTATATTGTACAAAATGAAACAAAAGATTGAATTACTTTCATCTATTCTGTGTACATTTGTGAGATTAAAAATCAATGGGAATAATTTTACAGTTGCTGTTTTGCTTCAATAACATCAAAGTATATATTTTGAAATAAATTTGTTTAAAATGTTCTAAAGCTAGGAACATCATCCTATCTGTTCTTGAAGTGAAAAGCAGGTTCACTAATAGTCTATGTGATTTTCTCATAGGAGCGTCCGTTATTCATATTAAGGAATCACTATAGAAAAATAAATCTGGGAATTAATGGAAGGAAGTTTGAATTTTGCCTCAAGGATGGTCTCTTTGGAGGCTTCTGAATATAATATGAAGGAAGCCAAAGAGTCCTGTTACATTTTTTTCCTTAATAAGACAAAGCTAGAAATTAGTTGGAGTACCTGAACGAGCTAGACCCATATGGTTCTTTTTAGTAAGTTTGTTAATGAATAGAGACCAGTATTTACTGAAGGTACTAATTAGCACAGCAGCTTTTATTTTTTTTAAATGTTATACTATGTTAGATTTTAAAATAAACAATGCATACATTCCCAATATCCAGTCCATATGTATTTGGCACCTGACTATAACATTCGACTACCTATTGGGAATGTATGCTAAGCCATATAACTCTCATAATTATGGCCTATTTACTTCTGTTGTATTGTATTGTATTTATTGTTATAAGAGAAAGAACCATTTGTTGGTCTGAAAGGAGGAGTTGTTGGGGGGGAGGAAATGATATACCTTAAACTTAAAAAAAAGGGAAGAGGATGGGGGACGAGGGGGAAGAGGGTGGGAGGGTGGGACTGGAGGGGGTGTAGGGAGGGGATTGTGATTGAGATGTAACTTGAAGAAATAAAAAGTAAATTATAAAAAAATAAAAATAAAAATAAATATTGGGTATAAAAATAAAAATAAAAATTGGGTAACAACTTAAAAAAATAAAAAGTAAAATAAACAATGCAATAACAGTTGTAAGGACTTGAGTTAGAATGGATCCTGGGAACAGCAGCTGTGCCACTGGCCCCCTTCATCACTGATCTGGGGTCCTCTTCAGAAGGCAATCATCCGGAATCCCTCTTGTCTACAGATGAAAGTGTAAAACCTCATTGATAGATGGATTTACTAACACTGATTTAGTCAGTGGGAGTTGCTATGTAGTCAGCGGATTTGCCTGGGAAATATGTGTTTGTTACATTTGGTGGACAATTTACCTGAAGTGGTCACTGGACTACATCAGAAAAATAGACCAGGCTGTTTCAACTCTACTGTGGGTATTGGAAAGATGTGTTATGCTCATATACCAGGAGTGTAAAAGGCAGACATATGAAGTAGGGTTGTCTAAATTTTATGTATTATGAAACAGCAAATTATATAAACAAATTAAATGTTACAGCTAAGCCAATGTTAGATCACTGTGATATGATGTGATTTGGAGCCTACACGTGATACTAAAGAATCTTTCAAATACTGCAAGATCAACTGAAGATCTGAAAGATTCCTGATATTCCATGCTGCTAATTTCCTCAATATTCTAATAGATTTCAGAATTATATCATACTCGTTAAATGCAAAGGACTTACGTGTAGTGGTCAACCTACCCAGATACTATGACTACACAGTACCTCAGCCTATGTATGCACTGTCATTAAGCCTCCCTCACTTCCTCAGTTTCAGTCTCACTCTCTGCTTTCTTAAAGTATAGTAAACAGAGAAGACAATGTATAGTGAATTTGAAAAGAATAACATGACATATAGGATAAATACTCTTTAAGTGTGATCAATGTATTTCTGACTATTCTAACTCACTTGCAAATAAGAATATATCAATAAGGACTTGCAGGGGTAAGAAAAGCTCAGATCATTTTTTTTCTAATTCTGTGTGTGTATGTGTTCAATACAGGCTTTCATAGTGAGTTCAGAATTCATCATTCTAGATGTTCATCATGTTTTATCAAGTGATTACACACCATGCATTTCCTGATTGTCACGTATATTTCCCACATTCAAAGTGTTACAATTTACAAATATGTCCATTCCATAAAATGCATGAATTCAGGCGAATTAATGAAGCATTCCTACTTTCTCTGATTGTGCCTTCTATCTATTCTTTGGAGAAAAATAAAAAACTAATTCCAAATGGTTTGTTACAGTTTCAAACTTGAAACAAAAACCTTTACCTTAACAGAGCTGCCACATTGGGCCCTGGAGCTAGAGGAGGCTCTTAGCCCTCATGTGACTGATGAACTGAGTGAGGCTGATATGTGAGGGCACACACCCCCCCCCCAACATTGGAGGTGGGATTGAGAAGGGAGGGGGGAGGGAGCTGTGATCAAGATGTACCTTGAATTAATAAATAAATGTTAAAATACTATATATAAACAGATAATAGATAGAAGATAGATAGATAGATAGATAGATAGATAGATAGATAGATAGATAGACAGACAGATGATCCATTGATAAATAGATAAAATAGATAAGGTGAAATAGAGTAGAACCATAAAATCCTTGAGCATTATTGGGGTTAAAACTACCCTGATCATTTGTCTAGAATGGGCATAGAAATATGCCAGAGGTGGGCATGTGCTATCAGTGTGGATAGGGTGAAGGCATTTATAATGAAGTATGCTAAGAAAGTCTTCCTAATTTGCAAATAATTCCACATAGGTGTATCATGCATCTTTCTAAAACCTTATATATGCACAATTCAGCACCTTTCTTTGTACATTACCAAAAAAGCTCTGTTTTGTTTTGACCAGAACAGGAGAAAAACATCTTTCAGGAAATTTAGGGACAGAAAATATAAAAGGTGCATTCTACCTTTTGTTCATGAGCAATGTTATGTTCCCAGTTCCTAAACCACAGGCAAGATTTTATCACTTCTCTGATACACTGCCTAAAATTTCCACAGGTATTTATGAGACTCATTAGATTAGCATATCTTTGTGAACAAATTTGTCTCTTTAGCACCTACTGTTTTATAATGTAAACCTAATAACGTTTTTCTATATTTTTAGCTATTCTGTGCTGGCATCATAGAATGAAGTCACCTAGTATGTTTACCTGGAAAATTCTTTTTATATTGTGAATACAAATTTATGAATTTAAATAAAAATTATTTAATCTTCAAACTTTAGAGCAATATCATTTGTAAAAATTGGATATCTTTTGATCTACAATTTATTTATTCTAGCATAATGTTAGAGTTTCTTCAAATATTATTTTTTAAGATTTACCTTTATTATTTATATTTAAATATGTATATTTTATGGGGGAGGAAATTAGAACCTGAATACAAGTGAACACAGTACTATAATTCACATGGAAATGGACTTATATGCAGTTTTAAGCCAATATATGTAGATGCTGGGATTCAAACTCAAGTCCTCAGGAAGAGCAGTAGGTTTTCTTAACCACTGAGCCATCTCTCCATCCCTTTTCAAATATTTTTTCTATCATTAAGTAATATAAACCTATGTACTTCATAGTTTTCAGTTTTTGTACAACCTTTAAAAACTTCATTTACAAGGCTTGCAAGATGAATAAGTGATAAAGGGAACAGCTGCCAACTCTGACACCTGGGAACTATATGCTGTCTTTACAGAACTAAGCTGGAGACCAGCAACAGGTAGGCCTCTGGGAGGATATGGGGGTGACTCTATCTGAGACTCCTAGGAGCAGGGATATGCACACTGGAGACCCCTCCTTAGCTAGGTAGGGCTTCCAGGAGAGAGAAGGGATCATCAACCCACTCACAAAAACTTCAACTCAAAAGTTACACTGCACACAAGAAGTGCAGGGATAAAGATATACAAGAAATTGAGGTAATGTCCAACCAATGACAGGTCTAACCTTAAACCTACTTCAAGGGAGAGAGCCTACCCCTATCACTATTAATGATACTCTGCCATGCTTACAGAAAGGAACATAGTATAACTGCCCTCTGAGGACCTCCATGCCACAGATGATCCAAATGGAGTCTGAAACTCACTACCAAACATTAGGAGGATGATTGAGTGTCTGGTGGAAGAATGGGGGAAAGGATAGAAAGACCATGAAAGGGCAAGAACTCCTCAAGAAGACTAACAAAGATAACTAACCTAGGCTATGGGGACTCACAGAGATTGAAGCACCAATCAAAGACCATACATGAACTGGACTTAGGCCCCTTACACATATGTAACCGATGGGCAGCTTGGTCATCATGTGGACCCCTATCAAGTAGAGTGGGGAATGTCTCTGACAGAAACTCTGATGCGGGCTTTTTGATCACTTCCCTAGAGCAGGACTGCAGTGCATGACCTCAATGGAAGAGAATGCATTCAGATGTGCTGGGGTGGGAGGCTACCAGGGTTCCCCTTTTCTCAGGAAAAGGGGAGGGGCTAGGGGGTAGGCAGCAGGAGGGCAGAACCCAGAGGAGGAGAGGTAAGAGGCTAAGATCTGGATGTAAAATGAATAAATAAATTTAATGAACTTAAAAAAAAAAGAACTAACTTTCAAAATTTGTCCTGGATATCCACACAGGTGCTATGGCATACATATGCATTCTTACATGTACGTACCCATGCAATCTCATACATGTGCTTTCACACACACAGACACACACACACACATCACAGAGGCACATAATAAATAATACAAATTTTAAAAATAATTTTCTCATAACTAATTATAATTATCCTACATTTGAATATTAACTTTATGCTGAACAATATTACTTCTGTTTTACATTCTAATAATATCTGGTTATAGAATTTTGGCAATTACTTTTCTTTTTGCTAATATTTTTACTACTCATTCATATTCCTAGATTTATTGAAATTTCCAGAATTTGCTTCCCTTATCTTTCATTTACAAAATAAAATGAGAATAATGGTATTTGACCATCCACCTGGAAGACGTTTATTATATGTATTTTTAAATTATTACCTATATATTTTCATATTTGCTTATTTGTATATTTAGTTTAATTACTCAGTAAATTTAAAAAGAGTTTTCAACCTAACTTCTGTAACCGATCTTTTAAATTATTATTTAACACTTATTTATTTATTACTAAATTCACTTATAACAAACACCAACAATTTCTTAACTATTAATCCTATAAATTCCTACAACCCCTTTAACCTATCCACTAAACCTATTGATAATTATAACAACTACTTTCATAACCTTTTAGAATGATACAGTCTCTGGGGCAGGTCCTCAGTCATCAGGAACACAGTCTTTGTTGTAGATTCTTTAACGCACTTAGCAGTACTTTTTCTGGATCTCTCAGATGCAGGTTTGTCAGGGTAAGTTGGTTATTGCAGTCTCACCTTAAATAAGGCTTCATGCTTTCTTCTCTGTGGGAGACCCCAGTCGTCTGCAGGCCAAGTTACTTCTTTTGAATCAGGAACTCAGCTGCTCTGCCTCAGTCCTTAAAGCCAGGCACAGTTTCCCCTAGGCCACTGATTGGACAGATCAAACCCCTCCAGGCAAAAGCTGAGCCACAGGGTCCAGTCCTTGGCCTTTTGGTGTCTTGCTCAGGCTTTCTTTGCTCACCGGCTTCTGGCTTCTTTCTGCTTCAGGGAGAGAGCTGGCCATCAATGGCCAGCCCTTTTTTCAGCAGGACTCTTGGAGCTCTCTAGCATCAGGGGGCCTCTTTTCCTTCTGGGCTCCATGCACTGTACTTAAATAGGAGGAACTCTGTTTCAGCTTAATTTGGGCTCCGCCCACTTAGCAGCTGAAAACAATGTCAGGCCAGATACTTTGTTTCTTCAAGTCTATTGAGTCTTTCCTGTTTTTCCTGACTTCAACCTTGTTTTTCAGTCTATTAAGTCTTTCCTGTTTTTCCTGACTTCATGCTGATAATGCTCTTCAGGCCCCGAATTAAGAGACAGTTTCAGAAACTCCTATATATTTTCTAAATCTAATTTATCTAACCCCTACAAACTTCTAAGAATTTTCCTCTTGGCCACAAATGACTTTTCAGTATGTCTCTTTTTCTGAATATCTTTATTCACCTTACTCTGCGTCTATTCATGTTGGAAGAAGACTATGTGAATTAGTCATCTCTTTCCCATTATATTAGTGGTTTCTTGTAAATATTTTTATGGGTTTTCTTATCCATAAGTATCTTTGAAAACAAACCAATACAGACAACATGGCTACCCACATATTATCTCACATTTACAATTTGATTATGATTCATATCAGACAATTTCTAGTTATTTTTATTTAGGTGTTAACATACATTTCTTATTTTACATTATAAATTATTTTGGAACTCCTATGAGCACACAGCACCAACTTCTGTACCTTTCAACTTCTTATCACATATATTTTAGGTATGTGCCACTCATTTTTCAATCATTCTTGTTAATTTCATATTACCATACCATCTACTTGAAAAAGTAGCCTCAGGCAGACACTTTAATTAAGTAAAAAATACCTAAAAAGAAATAAATTAAATTTGGTAGAAATGATAATATGAAAATCGCAATAATATTTTCCAGGAAAAGTATAACTTGATTAATAATGTGACTATTATGAAAAAACAATAGCTATCAAGCATGAAGTGATGCTCAGAGAGAACCTTAGTCATAAATTACTTTATTCTCTCAAAATGTAGGTAGTATTTTTAATAGTAAAGGGCAAAAATATTATAGACTTGGATAGTAAATCAGCTCCTTACTAAACAAATATCTGTTAACATATTCTTCAATTCTCAATATCACTTGAAAAAATAAACAAAAATAAAGGTAGATTGGCCCAAACCACAAGAAATTAACAAATTCTTAACTTTTAACACTGGATTTTACTGCTTTCACAGGGAATGTTTGAGCTGGTTCATGAAAAGTAACCTGTGGTATCATGGCCAGAAGATATTTACAGCATTGCAGAAAAAAAAAATAGCACAGAATTTCCTCATAAAATACGAATGAAGCATAATCCTTCACACCGTCAGAATCTATGACAGTTCAAAAGGAAAGATGAAGAAAAAACTCAGAGAAATCTTTTAGTATACACACATACACACACTCATCTATGTTAACATGCAACTTTCTCCAGAGCAAAAATGACATAAAATACTAAAGGAAAATTGAAGTGACAGGTGGTTAATAGATTACAGAGAACTTATTTGTGAGCAGCAAGTAGATGCAAGGATTACAACCTAGAAAGTAAAGAAATGTCTTCATGGTAGAAGGAAAAGTACTTACTAAGGTGTGTTGATCTATTTGCATGAAACAAATGTTGAAATTAATTTTAACTCTGGGCATAAAGCATTGAAATTGGAAAATAATACAGTTAATTGTTATGCATATGCCATTGCCTGTCTCTCTGAACAGAATTCAGTTTATGATACTATTTTAAACAATAAGCGAAGGTAAATAACAAGAAGGTTAAAATCTAAATTAAATAGACATTTAAGAAAACATTTTTCACAGTGGAAGAAAAAAGGAATTTATAATAAATTTTAGGAAAATTATTTCCAATTGGGAAAATAATTTTTTTATAATTTAGTTTTTATTTCTTCAAGTTACATCTCAATCACAATCCTTTCCCTACTCCCCACTCCTGTCCCACCCTTCCACCCTTTTCCCCCTCAAACCCCCCATCCTCTACCCGTTTTTTTCTTTAGTCTAAGGTAGATTTTCCCCCCCAACAGCTCCCCCCTTCAGTCCAACAAATGGTTCTCTCTCCTATAACAATAAATACAATACAAAACAACAGAAACAAATAGGCCACAATTAAAAGAATTATTTTTTAAATGTAAAGTCTTCATGAGTTTGTAGGCATTCTGTTGTTCCTGTAGTTGAAGTCTAGCTTTACTCTCTGGTGGTCTGGTAGGATGCAGGGGTTGTTTTAATTTTCCTGTATCTATTGATATTTGGTTTCTGACTGAGAATGTGGTCAGTTCTGGAGGAAATTCACATAGGTGCTGTGAAGAAAGTATATTATCTTTTGTTTGGATGAAATACTCTGTAGACATCTATTAGGTCCATTTGATTTATAACATACAGTGTTTCTCCATTTAGTTTTTGTTTGGATGACCTGTCCACTATTATTATGTGAAGGTTAATATATGGCTTAATGGTTTTTGTTGTTGTTTTGTTGCTGTTGTTTTGTTTTAGAAATGTGAGTGCTTTTTCATTCTGAGCATAGATGTCAAGAATGGACATATCAACTTGGCGAGTTTTTCATTTTATAATTATTAATTATCCTTCCCTTTCTCTTTTTATTAATTTTGGTTTGAAGTATATGTCTTATATATTAACATGGCTACACTAGTTTTCTTCTTATGTCCATTTTCTTGAGAAATCTTAGCTCTATAATCACACTACAATCAACAGACCCAGAGAAATTAGGAAAAGAGGAAAGGTCTAGTGGCAATGCAGGGATCTCCTTGGGAAAGAGAAATAGCATAGATTTTGAGGATGGACTGAGGATCAGGTGAGGAAGTGACAGATGGAGGGAGAGAGTATGGGTATGGATAACTGAAATAAGTGGCCATGTAGGGGACAATATGGAAACCAAGTACAGTGGAAACTTTCTAGAACCTCTGAGGTTAGCCCTAACAAGGATTCCTAGTAATGGAAATTATGGGGCCTGAGGTAGCCATCTTCTGTAACCAGGCTAGTCTCCCAATAGTGAGACTGGGGCACCAAATCAGCCACAAAAATCTACAATTCACAACATGGCCTGCCTGCAAGTTGTCCTGAGGGTAACGGTGTCTCACAGATTGTAGAAGTGACCAAAGAATGACTGGTATAAACTAAGTACCACATCACAAGAGGGAGATCAGGTCCAACACTGGCTAGATGGCCAGGATTCAGAAACTAGATGATTCAGGACTCATGCATCCAGGGTAGAACCAAACAATATTGAGGAAAAAAGTCAATGAAATGAATCCTAGTGATATTCTACTATACTCGTAGGATCAGTGCCTTGTCCTATTGTCATCTGAAAGTCTTCATCTAGTAACTTATGGGAGAAGATGTTGAGACTCCCAGCCAGCCATTAGACTGACCTTACAGAACCCTGCAGAAGACAGAGAGGGAGGATTGTAAGAGCCAGGCGGGTCAAGAACACCAGGAGAACATGGCTCAGAATCAACTAAGCAGGGCTCATTAGGGCTCTCAGTAGCACCAGGCCCCCTGCGTACATGCTGTGCTTCTTTTAACTTGGGATTTTTGTTGGACTCCTAAGAATCAGAATAGGGTTGTCTCTGAGTCTTTTATGTGTTCATGGGATCTTTTCTTCCTACTTGGTTATGTCCTCCAGCATTAATATAAGGGTATTTTTCTAGTTATATTGGATCTTATTATGCTGAGTTCAGTTGAAATCACTTGGAGGTCTGCACTTTTCTGAAGATGAGACGAGAAGCAAAACATCTGAAGGAAAGGGGAGGTGGGGGTAGGGATATTGGGAGAAGGGGGAGGAGGGGAGACTGCAGCTGGTATGTATTTTATGGCAGAAAAAATGGAAAAATACAAAATAACAAAGGATATATATATATATATATATCATACAAAAGAGCAATGTCACTAGAAAGATGGCTTAGTGGTACATGTACAGGCTGTTCTTGCATAAGTTCCAGGTTAAATTCCCAGTACTCATGATGGCTAACTACCTTCTGCAAATTCAGTACTGAGAACCCAATATCCTCTTTCAGAGTTCATGGGCATTAGACACACATGATACACATATATATACTAACAGATATCATAAATGTATTAGAACAAAATGATAGCCAAATACAGCCATAGACAATACTATAACATGAACTCTTAAGGTGAAGATATTTTAAAATGCAACTTAAAATTACATGAAAAGATGTCCAACCAAGTTATCCAGATGGAAAAAAATTAATGAATTGCATTCCACTAGAATTGCAAATTTTACTTGGTACAATTTATATGGTAAGAAATAATTTAGTTTATAAAGAAATGTATTTAAAGATATTTCTTCCATAATTTTAACATTATACAAAGAAAATAATAGATGTTCATAGACTTGTAAAACTGAATCATATAATATTCAAAAATTATGATATTATACATTCACCCAGGACAAAAAAAGTTGATTCATATGTACATATCCATTCTTCAAAAGGACCAGATAGAAGAATAGAAGAACAGTTGCATCATAGATGGGCATTTTTTTAAAAAAAGAAAAATGACACAGATTTGTGTTTTTTCAAGGAAATTTAAAATATTGGGAGATGTATACCATTTGTGATTAATATGTTCTCTTGAAGAAGTGGACTAGGAAATTGGGGGATGTTCAGGACTTTGTTACATACTTTTTTCTGTGATTCATTTGTTCCAAAGAGCATGTTAAAATCTGTAGTCTGAAAATACAATTCAATATAGAATAACATTTCACTGAAATATGCACAGTATTGTTCCTTGTACAAGAAAAAAAAAAGGCCTTTTACTCTCCAGTTCACAATTAATGCAATATCAACCCAATAGCTGATGTTGAGAATTGCTAAGGTTTATGAAATCTCCAAAATTGCTAGGAAACCTTCAGAGGCAAATAATGCTTCCTTTAAGGGCATTCTGGCTATTTGTATGAGAGTTAACAAATTGTAGCTGTTGGGACATTGTGATCTTACTCGAGTGACAGAATGGAGTACTATAGTTCATGGCAATAAATGCCATCTGCAGTGACTTTATCAGTAAACTGATATTGGCAACATATTTCTGACAACAGTTTCATTGCTTAATACACAACACACAGAAACAAAATGGTTTCTAATGTTTGTTTGCATCATATCACTTGAGTTAAAAAGCCATTTTTTGTTAGCTTCTAAAATGCTTTTCTCTGGAACCATAGTGTACTGTGGCCTTTGAAAATATACAACTTTAGATTTTTTAAAACTATAAAAATCTTTAAATTCGGGTTTATACTTTTACTAAGTAGTTTGTATATCTTAAAAATTCAAAATTTAGAATGAAAAACTTACTTGAATATACTTTTATTATATACAAAATAAAACTGATCATATTTTAAACAATGAAGCACTTATTTTTTAAGATCTACCAATTCTGTTTGTGTGTCAATAGGGTCTGTATTTCCATTGGTTAACACAACTTCATAGTAAGAGAGGATATATACAATATATGCAAATATATTTGCTACATGTCTGTCAGAGAAACGGGGCCAAATGACTGAAGATCAATGCTGTAATGTATGGAGAGAAAATGGGAACTGTCCAGGGAGCCACTGGTATGTCATTTCTTAGTTTGGGAAGTTGCAGGCCCTGTACTTCCTATAAAATCAGATATATTTATCCCTCTCAGGTCTCTGAGGTTGTTGAAGAACAGATAGCTAGAGTTTCATAACTAAATTTTGAGTTGTTTAGGAGTCAAGACAGTGTTATAGATCTAAGAAGATACTTTTAAAATTTTGTTGCAAGTTAGTATGAATGTTGAGTCAGATATAGAACTTTAAACTCATAGAGATGTTTAGATAGTAGAATGTTAAAGTCAGGCACCAAATACATATGGACTGGTCATTGGGAATGTACGTTAAGCCATATAAACCTCATAACTGTGGCCTAATTACCTCTGTTGTACTGTATTGTATTTATTATTATAAGAGAAAGAGCCATTTGTTAGACTGAAGGGGGAAATAAGATATACTTTAAACTTAAAAGAAAAAAAAAGGGGGGAAGAGGATGGGGGTTTGAGGGTCGGAGGGTGGGACTGGAGGGGGAATAGGGAGGGGACTGCGATTGAGATGTAACTTGAAGAAATAAAAAATAAAGGAAAAACAAATCCACAAAGAAAAGTTAGATTAAGCAGTTCAACAATGTTCCTTTTAAAGCTGTTTGTTTTAAAAATAAATATTGATTTCTCTGGATATTTATCCTCTTCTGTATGTCTATATAAATTTTAAGATTGTTTTTCTAGTTTTGAGAAAAATGACCCTGTTATTAATTTTTAAACATTAATTGTATGTGTGTATGTGTATAGTGTGTGTATTTATATGTTCCAAAAGAGGCAAGAAGGCACACTGTAATTTCATACTGAAATTACAAGCATTTATGCCTCCTTTTTGTAGGTGGTAATTTCTGGACTCTGGTACTTTCATGAGAGTTACAAGTGTTCTTATCTTCTGAGACATCTCTCCCAGCACTGACATTGGCATTTTGATGGGAATTTTATTTATTTTTTTTTTTAAAGAGCCATTTAACTATCTAGTTTTCAACCACATAAGAGACCTAAGAAGATAAATATATCTGCTTATACAGGAAGTGTAGAGCCAGCCAACTCCAAAACTAAGAAATGACAGACAACTGGCTGTCTGGACAGTCCCCAATTTCTCTCCACACATTAGAGCATCTGTCTTCAGCCCCTTGGCCCAGTATCTCTGACAGACATTAATTGTAAAGCAGGAATCATGAAGGACTTGCCTACACTGTCTTGGCAGAAGTTGTTTAGGAATTAAAAGGATGTTCTTGGTCTAAGAAGATGTTTTTCAGTTGGCAATGCAAGTTAGGAAAGGATGGAAAATGAATTAGGTAGAGAACGTTAAACTCATGGAGATAGATAGATAATAGAATATTAATATTGCCTGGACTGGACATTGGGAAAGTATGTTATACCTTATCATTTTCATAATTGTGGCCTAATTATTCAAAAAAAGAATTATAATTTCTGGGAGAAAGGGGAGAGGGTGGGAGGGTTGGGCTGGTGGGGTGGAGGGAGAGGACTGTGATGGAGATGTAACTTAAAATAATAAATAAAATGGAAAAAAGTCATTTAATAATTTTCATTCACCTTATTTTGAGCAATAAGAGCTAAGCTAGATACATTTTTTAACATACTGTAAGAATTAGTAACAGACACAATCTAATATTGGGAGGTGAACAAGTGTAAAAGAACAGAAGACTTGGAAGCAAACCCATATATCTACATCACCAGATTTTAGAGAAAAAAAGATGCCAAAAGTTTCAGAAATGACAGCCTCTTCAGCATACAGTGCTGGAAAAAAATGAATAAACTCATATACTTAGTTAGGGCTTTTTTACTATGAAAAGACATCATGACTATGGCTACTCTTACAAAGGAAAATATTTAATTGGGGGTGGCTTTTAGTTTCAGAGGCCTGGTGAGAAACATGATGTTATTCAGGCAGCTATGGTACTAGAGAAGAGATAAGAATTCTACCTCTTGATCTGTAGGAATTAGAGAGTGAACTGATACCTACTTTCTCCAACAATGCCAGACTTACTCTGACAAGGCCTCACCTTATTAGAGTGCCACTACCTACTAGCCTGTGGGGGCCAATTACATTCAAAGTACCTCATTCCTCTTCCTAGGTAAGTGGGCTTTTAACTATATCGTAATGGAAAATGCACTTAGTGCAATTTCAAAAGTCACCATAGTCTATAAAACTTCAAAATCCAAAATCTCTTCTGAGATTCATGCAATCCTTTAACTATAATTCCATGTAAAAACAAATGAAAAAATAGATCATATATTTCTAACATACAGTAGCACAAAATATATGTCATCATTCCAAAAGGGAGTAAAGGGAGCATAATGAGGAAATATTGGACTGCCGCAAGACTGAACACCCACTGGGCTTCTTTCAAAGTTTGCATCTCCATGTCTGATGACAAAGTTCTCTTCAGATCTCCAACTCTTGTCAGCTTTGTTGACTGTAACACATGTCTTTCTCTTGTGCTGGTTCCACACCCTGTTAGCAGCTTTCCTTCACAGGAATCCCATGACTATGGGATCTCCAACATCTCCAGGGCTCCAAAGAAATCTCAGCTTCACCTTCACAGCTTCACACAATGACCTCTCTGGACCTCCATGCAGGGATAACCCTGACATATGCCTGACCTCAGTGGCTTTCCTTATCAAAGGGGTTAAGACCATTTGCTTGCTGTTCTTCCAGAGAACCCAAGATTGATTCATGTCTCCCTGTCAGGTGTTTCATGACCGATTGCTATTCCATTTCTAAAAATTCCAATGTCTTTGGCCTCCAGAGGCACCTGTATTCTTGTACACACAGTCACATACAGGCACTTGTACCTATGTATACCCAAAAGAACAAAAAAGAAATCATTATTTTAAAAAGCTACACAGCTAAGTTAAATTAAACAGAGTAAAGGCAGCATTCTACCAGACATACAAAATCTGCCTCATTTGCATCCCACAGAATGTTAATATCAAGATTATCTAAACAAAGTCTTAGGAAATCAAAAGAAACCAATGATTGGAGCTGAAGAAATGGCTCAGTGGGCAACTTTTTGTGACAAAAGCCTGAGACTCTGAGTTTGGCTCCTCAGCATCCACATGCAGTTGCACATGTCTGTATCTTAAGAACTGAGGTTCATAGGTAGGTGGATATGGGATACTCTGATCAGCCAGTCAGAAAAAACTTAACTTCAAGTACAGTGAGAAGCCCTTCTCCAATAAAACATAGATATGCAACTTAGGAATACACCCTGATACAGACCTCTGGCTGACACACATTCCTACACACATGTTCATATATAGATGCACAATACTCACACATAACCAATAACTACCTACTATAGTAAATAAATAGAGGTCACCTGAGAAATAATTTTTCTTCTTAAAAAAACAAAAAACAAACAAATAAACAAATAAACAAAATAAAAAGATCCAATAAGTGCCAATAAATACACGGAGACATGCTCAGAGTGTTTAGCCTCAATTGACACACAGAGCAATACTACACTGAGGTACCACCTTGCCTTGGTTCCATCTTAAGATATCATCAAAATGAGTATCCCATAAATGAAAACAAACAAGCAATCAAATACTGGAAAGGATTTTGATCCAGGGCAGAAAGAAGAAATCCCATTTCCACTTGATGTCAGTAAAAATGATAATGGAATTGAAGATAATAATATTCAGTTAAATAAGCCAAGCATACAAACAAGGGTAGCAGATTTTCTAAAATCTAATAATATGTGATATGGTTAAAGAGCAGAGTGTCGCGTCCCTCTCGACCAGCAAGAAATGACGCAACTCACAAAAGCTCTTCTCCTGCAGTTTATTCAGGTCCCTTGAAAACAGTCTTCCGAAAAGGGACGGGCAGTCCCAACCCACAGGCTAAATACTAAATGAACAGCCAATCAAGTAAAGCCACGTAGTGCTATCTTAGAGGCCCACGTATGCGGAAGCAAGCCAGATCAGCGGTCTTTGGCAAATATGGACTTGTTTACCACTGAGAGCGCTCACCGTCAGGCTGGTGGAAGGCGGAGACCAGCGCCATTTTTAAGGCGCGGCACGTCGCAGCTCTCTACAGTTCCTCCTTTTTTTTTTTTTTTTTTCTTCTTCTTTTTTTTCTAAAGTTGGTAGAAGTCCCTGGAAAGGTTTCGTAATCCCCCTATCTGGGGATCTCACGGTGGGCCTGAGCCTGTAGGAGGGCGGTGCTCAAACTCTTACCCGTCTCTGGGTCAGCCTCCCCACTCAGGACTGCCCTGTCTTAGGTGGCCGAGACTTACCCGTCAACTCCATCACTGACTTACCAGACCCTAATATCCGTGGAACGAATACCTCAGTGGGCAGGGACTATGCTTAGTGAAGATTTACTTCACGGCAGCAAGCCATGCCTGAGGGGACTGGCCCGCCTCAATGGCGACAAGGGCTTGTATAATCATGGCTGCATTACGCTTTTGTGTGGCTCTCATTTTGTAGATGCACCATAGGCAAACCAGAGAGGCTAGTATCATTAGTATCACCAAAGAGCCTACGCCGGCCCACTCCTTAAGATGATCCATAGCCGTCTGTATCCAGGAAGTCAAGCCAGTAGCCAGGCTCAGATCCACCCGAGTGGAGTTGATGTGGATGATTGTCGCTCTCAGCTCTCTCATCAAATTTTCAAATTCAGCCGACTAGTCCTGTAAGAGGAACTTTGACAATTGTCTAGACAAATTAGCAGCTTTTGTATAATTTTGATATTGTACAGAAGTAACACACAACCTTGCATTTTCCACTCACACACCAACTGTGCTAGTTGCCAAAGAGAATCAATCTGTTCTTGTATTAAATCTATGCGTTGATTAACTATCATAAGACCTCCTTTGAGATGAGAATTCATAGAGGTCTCAGTATCCAATGCCTGTGCCACAGTGGCTGAGATGTTATTCAGGGCATTGGCAGTCTGTATAGAACTAGACAAGGCAATAGCTGAGGCAGTAGCTCCCACAGCAGCAACAGTGATAGCAGTAACAATAGCTGCAGTGATGCCAAAATCTCTTTTAAATCTGAATAGCATCATGGTATTAGGAGCCTCTACAGGAACTGGCACATATCGAGGCATTCTAGTCACCACAGCCACAGGAAAGGCTGTGGCATTCCAACATAGGGCATAAAAACATGTACCTGGAGTGCATACTAACTTTTCTTCACCTAAGGATGCACTCCCATTACTTACAATCCACAGAAAAGGAGGCCAGAGACATACTGGCGAAGCTGAAAAGCTCTTGTTGCGATAAGAATGAAACAAAGAATTCCAAGTACCAGAGCCACTACCGCTAGAGAAATCCAATTTGGTAGCGGACCCTAGGGAAAAATTACCTCTTTGATAAATTCCTCCCCCAAGCATAATGACAGGTCCCAAGTCCATGCAACTTCCATTTACTCCACACAAAAGCCACAAATCAAAAGGATTGGTGGCAGTCTGCTGAGGATCCCTAGTAGATATATCAAGCATTCCTGTACAAGACTTATTCACTATATTACTAATCATGGGGCTAAAGGAAAAATGATCTTGTTGAACCCAAACTGCTCTGCGCTCCTGACATCCAGTCCAGGGAAAAGGTCCTTCCTCTCCTGTGGATCCTCTACAAAAAGGTACCCAGCGTGGCTGTCTGGGGGGGTCCCGGTCAGAGACTCGTGTGGGCCACCATCCTTCAAGGCGAGAACCATTGCCTGAAAACAAACCACCACTCCTACCCCCAAACCTCAATTGTGGTAAAAAATCTGCTGACTGCTGAGACAATTTAATGCATTTTGTATCATCTGACCTATTGAAGCTCATTAAAAAGCACAAACTACCCTTAAAGCTGACATTTCTATTACCCTCTATAGGGCTTCTCTGATCATCAAAGGGAAGGTAGGGTAAGCCTAAGCTTCTATTACTGCTAAATAAGCGTGGAAACACAGTTGCATCATGTCTGACCGGCATCGGCTTTGGGAATATCGACAGGATCCCCCATCTCGGCTCGGTCATTCCTGACATACTCACTGCTACTATCACCAGGATCCTTAGGAAGGTCTTCATGACGAATCTTCCTCACAAGGCGTTCAGGCACCCACACTGGATCTTGTTGATCCTGAGGAAAAACACAAACAGACCCTCTCGCCCATGTTAGCACGGGGTCAGGCCCCCGCCAAGAGCCTGTCAGAATGTCCTTCCACTTCACCATGCTTTTAGGTGAACCATGGGAATCCTGATGTCTGTCCGCTGCTGAGCGGCCTTGAGCATCCAAATTGAAAAAATTTAGAGTAAATAAGGCTAAAGACATTCTCTCCTTGGGGGTACGGCCTTGGCCTATTCCCCCTTTTTGTTTTTGCAAGCATTCTTTCAAGGTGCGATGAGCACGCTCCACAATTCCTTGTCCTTGAGGATTGTATGGTAATCCGTGATTAAGCTGTACCTCCATCTGATTACAGAAGGAGACAAAGGACTGAGCCGTATAGGCTGGTCCATTGTCCGTTTTTAGCTGCTGTGGTTTTCCCCATGCAGCCCAGGCTTCTAAGCAATGTCCTATGACATTGCGAGCCTTTTCTCCACTCATAGGTGTAGCATGTATGATACCTGAGCAGGTATCCACAGATACATGAATTTATTTTAAGGTTCCAAACTCTGAAATGTGGGTAACGTCCATTTGCCAGATTTTGAGTGGCATCAACCCTCTAGGGTTCACTCCCACACTGAGAGGATGATGATGAATCACACAGTGAGGACAGTCTAAAACTATTTGTCTAGCATCTGCTCTAGACAAATGGAATTTCTGCTGTAGAGTTTTTGCATTTACATGAAATAATTGGTGAAACTGTCTGGCTTGGTCCAGGAATGAGCTCCAAAGAATGCATTCCATCCTGGTCCATTGATCAACTTTATCATTACCTTCACTTAATGGTCCAGGTAATCCTGTATGTGCTCTGATATGTTGAATATAAAAACACCTTTTTCTCTGCCAGATTAAAACTTGTAACTCTTGTAATAAGGCACATACAGTACTACTATTCTTAATAGGACCTGCTAATTCTAATACTTTCACTGTGTTGACCACATAGACTGAATCTGAAATCAAATTGAATGCAAATTGACATCTTTTAAACACCTCCATTACTATTTTCAATTCTACTATTTGGGGGGAGCCCGGTTGAAATTGACATAACACGGGCTCTTGTCTTTCTATCAAATAGGCTCCACAGCCTGTCTTTGAGCCATCAGTAAACATATTTGGTGACCCTTGAAGTGGTACTGCTGAAGTAACCTTAGGGAATATCACTGGGTGCTCCTTAAAAAATGATAGTAATGGATGTTTAGGGTAATGGTTATCAATCACTCCTTCAAAGCTACATTGTAATATTGCCCAGTCATCTACAGTGCCACACAAAATCTTAATTTGATAACTGGAATAAGGCACTATTATACTGGCAGGAGCAACTCCAAAAGACTGTAAGCATTGTTGGATACCATTCAAGGCTAAAGCAGCAAGTGCAGTGGGATAATATTCTATTCTGTTCTTACTTGTGTCCACATCCCCGGGCAGAAAGATCTCCCTACTTTCAGGGACTGAACTGGCTGCTCTGTCTGAGTGGCTTCTGGATATGGAGGAGGAGTTGAAGGTGCCATGGCAATGGCTTTGTTTACACCAGCTGCCGCCAGCGTGGCTGAAGGCACTGTAGCAATGACTCCACCCACTCCGACTGCCGCTGACGTGTCAGGCACCATGGCAACAGCTCCACCCACACCGACTGCAGCAGCGGCTCCTCCCACACCGACTGCCGCCTGCGTGTCCTTCTCTTTTACTTTTTTCTTTTCCTTTTTTCTTATAACAGTCCTCTCCAACTGTTCTAGTAGAGCGTGTAGCTCTCCTTCAGAATCTGTGCTCTCTGAGTCCTCAAAATCTCTAAAATCTGTAAAATCTGTAAGATCGGGATAGAGAGGAACTTTCTTTTTGCCTCCCTTTTCACTGTCTGCCTGCTTAAATCTTTCGCCTTTGTCACTGTCTACTTGCTCAGATCTTTCCCCTTGCAGCAGTTCCAAGGCTGAGTCTCCCTCTTTGATTGCATTACAACATCTCTGATCTTCTAAACAACTCCTCACCATTTTCCAAATCGGTCTTACTCCATGCTTCAGAGTCCCTTGCTCCCAAGCAAAATCCAAGTCCCTGCCCAATCTGTCCCAGCAGGATACCGTAAGATTCCCGGACACCGCAAACCACGGAGCCACAGAATCACATTCATTCAAAAATCTTTCTAGGGTAGACTTCTTAATCTTCAAATTCCTAGCTAAAAGTAGCTCCTGAAGAGCCAGAAAAATTGGGTGTGACTCAGACAACCCCATGTTTAAAAATTTACTTTCGGTTTGCAGCTTCCCCACGAAACTGTATCTTTTGTTCGCTATCTCCACGAAACTTTACCATACGTTCACTATCTCCGCGAAACTTCACCGTACGTTCGCTATCTCCGCGAAACTTTACCTTGTGTTCGCTATCTCCGTGAAACTTTATTGTCCTGATTTATCCCAGGAACTTACCAACGCGTTGCCCCTGACTGGAGGAGTTCTGAGTCTTTTCTGGGTTCCCCGTACGGGCCACCACTTGTCGCGTCCCTCTCGACCAGCAAGAAATGACGCAACTCACCAAAGCTCTTCTCCTGCAGTTTATTCAGGTCCCTTGAAAACAGTCTTCCGAAAAGGGACGGGCAGACCCAACCCACAGGCTAAATACTAAATGAACAGCCAATCAAGTAAAGCCACGTAGTGCTATCTTAGAGGCCCACGTATGCGGAAGCAAGCCAGATCAGCGGTCTTTGCCAAATATGGACTTGTTTACCACTGAGAGCGCTCACCATCGGGCTGGTGGAAGGCGGAGACCAGCGCCATTTTTAAGGCGCGGCACGTCGCAGCTCTCTACAGCAGAGGAAGGTCCTCTTCCTTCCCTCCTTTCCTCCTTTCCTCCTTTGCTCCCTCCCTCCTTCCCTCCCTTCCTCCTTGCCTGCTCCCCTCCTTCTTTCCCTCCTTCCCTCCTTCCCTCCTTTGATCCCTCCCTCCTTTGCTCCCTCCCTCCCTCCTTCCCTCCCTCCTTTCTTCCCTCCCTCCCTTACTCCCTCCCTCCCTTCTTTCTTTCTTTCTTTCTTCTTTCTTTCTTTCTTTCCTTCTTTCTTTCTTTCCATAGTCTCCCTTAGAGAAGGCAAAAGCTATAATGCAGCAGTTCTTTTTTAATCAGTTCTGTGTGGGCAGAGTCTTTAAACTCATTGCAGTGGAAGAAGATACCTGAAAACTAGTTTTGGAAAGTTTTCTGATGAACTTAGGGAAGAAAGTGAATACGGAGACTGGACTCAAAAATTAAAAATAGCTCAAAAGTTCTAAATGTGTTTCAGAAACCATGATTGATTGTTGAGTACTGCACTGAACCTTAAGAGCACAACTTTTGCTTAATAAGGTTCATTCTATGTGAATTTAACTCAGATGCCTTGCCTTAAGGACTTTACTTAGAAAATGCAACTGACTACATCATTTGCTCTAGTAATTCCTGACCACCAACTTTCACTCTGCTCACTTCCTGGTTCTTCTTTGAATCTTGGAGATCTCTTCTAGAAATGTGTTCTCTTGCACCAAATAGAGTTCTCCAGATCCACTCTTTAACCAAACAGCAGTCTCTCAATTCAGCACCTAATTTACATACCTAAACAATCAGGTTCAATTGATGGGCATATGAGGGGCCTCAAGTTAAGGAAAAGCTGCCTTACACTTCTACTCCTAGGAAGCCATTTTTGAACTTCAATACAACTTTGTTTCACCTTCTACTATCCCCATTTCTGATTCTGTCCAATCATGAAGAAACAACATGGGAACTCCTGGCTCAGAGTTTCATAGTGTTCCTTAAGTCTCCAGAGCCCTTTCTCTAGGTAAAGGTACCTAAGCCAGAAATATGCTCTGGTACATTCGAAAACCCCTGCAACCATATATTATGGGGAAACAAAAGAGTTGAATATCAGCAAGTAGACTAACAGTAGAGGAGAGGGAAACCACCAAGAGGAGGGAGAGAACAGAAGATTAAGATGGCCCCAAGCAAGCCATGGTGTATTTGGGTATGTAAATGAGAGAGAAAACTTTATTTGTTTCTAAAATAAATCTGAGTTAAGATTACCAAAAGTTTTTAAAACGTAATAATATGAATGTTTTTCAATACTGAGTTTACAAGCATGCTGTCATTTTTGTTTTGTAATCCTCAGTGAAACTTTGCAAATGCTTCAGTGTTCACAACAGACTGTCATGGGGTTTCCCTCGGTACTTCTTTCCTTTCATTTGCTCTTATTCCTTGGCTATCTCCCTTCCCTCTCTCTCTCTTCTCTCTCTCTCTCTCTCTCTCTCTCTCTCTGTCTTTCTCTCTCCATTGTGTGTGTGTGTGTTTGTATACAGCTGCTGTTCAAAAAAGCTGTGAATGTTGAGTGTGCATAACTGATTAAGCTCGGACATGTAATAAACACATTTAAACATTCACTTGTTTAATATACCTAATGGCTAGTGTCTCCTTTGAACTTCCCTTACTAAATCCCTATGATTTTTATAATATCTAAATTGACATGCTCAAAAATAGTCCCACAATCTATCAAATCCCTAGTACTAAAAGTTCAATACTGTTCAGTTCAGTGTATCAGGAATCTGTTCTTCACTTTTGGGTATAAAACATAGGAATTTAACTAATCAATTTACAGATGCATCTTTGAGGCTACTCAAATATAATACCCCCTCTAGTTAAGGATGCTCAAAGAAGAAAACCCTCTGGGAAAACTGTCAGTTTACATAGTGAGTAAAAAAAACTTAAAATGCATTAGCCTCAAAGTACAAAAACACAAGGGAAACTATAATGTTCACTCATACCTCAGAATTATCTTGATTTATGTAAGTTGAACACAGAATTACCAAAGGGCATACGTGTTGCAACTGAAATAGAAAAGTCCTGTCTTCAAAGAGATTTCAAAGTAGTTTGCAGTCAGGAATCTTGCTTGAGAGCATTATAAACTGACTAATGAAAGTCAATAACTTGTATATTGTATGTTAAAAATTTTAATAATTGTTTATGTAGCTGTAACTTTCATAATGAAAGAAAGACCAAACCATATTTTTATCATTAGAAGTTATTGAACTGAGAGTGATATTTTACTAAAGATTGAAAATTAATTTACTTGTCCGATTACGAAGACATTAAAAAAAACTGTCTGTGTGGTATATTGTGCTTTGTACTGGAGAGATCACTATACAGCCAATAATAGACAGAACTGATCACAAGGCTGATTATCTGTGATTAGGCTTTACTTCATTCATCACTGATTTTTACCATTTAAATAATCAAAATGTAATTTTATCGAATCATAAGTATGACTATAAAAATGAGGCTTCAAAAATTCAAAAGGAGAATAAGAAATATGATAATAATATAAAATTATTTTCTTTTGATATTATTTTCAAAAAGAATCACTGAGTGGGACTATCAGTTTAAAACTCAGATAAAGCCTGAGCACTCTTGGAAACCAGGACAGAGGATAATCACAGAACAAAAGTCATTATTTGGTCCAAGGAATTGAAATTCATTTCTATGATTCAAAGAAAACCTCTGAAGTCATCTCAGAACATATACTCCTTGAGAGATAATGCAAAAGTACCTGAGACATCAACTCTAATAAATTGAATGTGACAAAATGTTTGGGCTCTGACACCAGCAGTTATAAAATCATCATACTGATCATTGCCTTAAGAAACAAATCAGCTTTATTTGTACTAGCCAGAAAATGGAAGCAACCCAGATGTCCTTCAACAGAAAAATGCATCAAACAACAACAACAAAACCAAAACCAAAACAAAATAAAGTGTGGTACATTTACACAATAGAACACTATTCAGCTATTAAAAACAAGGAAATCACTCAATTTGCAACCAAATGAATGGACTAGAAAAGTTTCTCCTGGTGTATACACCAGTATATACATGGTGTATATACACTCATTTATAAGTATATATTAGCTATGTAGTACAGAATAACCATCCTACAACCCACAGACCCAAAGACATAGGAACCTAGCCTAAGTATCTTAGGAGAGATTCCACCAAACAGCAGACAGAAACAGATGCTCAGATACACACCCCAACATTAGGTGGAGCTCTGAGAGTCATGTATAACAAAGGAGGACATATAAAGGGATAGGAAGAGGACAGGAACTCCATATGAAGACCAACAGAACCAACCAACCTAGGCCCCTAAATGCTTATTGAGACTGAAATAGCAACCAAGAAGAAGAAGAAGAAGAAGAAGAAGAAGAAGAAGAAGAAGAAGAA
>CAJQZJ010000727.1:4227242-4259042 GCA_907164525.1 Lophiomys imhausi | reverse complement strand
AAGAAGAAGAAGAAGAAGAAGAAGAAGAAGAAGAAGAAGAAGAAGAAGAAGAAGACAAAAAACAAACAAAAACTGAAAGTCATATATAGACTGGACCTAGGTCCCCTACACATATATATCTGATAGGCATCTTAGTCTTCATGTAGATCCCTTAGCAAGTGGAGCTAGGTATGGGGGGCTGTCTCTCATATGGACTCTGTAGCAAGGTCGTGGAGCACCTTACCCTAACTGGGTCACCTGTCAGGCCCCAGTAAACAGGAAGCTTTTAGCCCTTGTGGGACTTTGTGAATCGAGATGGGTTGATATTTGGGGGACTCCCCTCATTTGAGGAAGAGTAGAGAAGGGAGAAGGGGAAGACAAAGGGAGGGTGGTACTGGGTTGAAAGGAGGGAGGGTTGCAATATGGATATAACTTGAATGAATAATTTTTTTTAATAAAACAATTTAAAAAACAAATCAAAGAATTAAAAATGACAAAGTTCTTAATGACCACAAGAAAAATTAACATCGTCATTGAAATACTTTAATAAGTCACTATACTTTTGAAAAATCAACTAATTAAAATGTATGTATATATATCACAGAGGAATAGTAATCATTAGACTTATTTGGCACAGATACATAGAATGATTTAGAAGCAGCTCAGGAAAGGATTTAATAATATCTTTTTTTTTTTAACAGAGACTATAATTTTCTCCACTATATAATCAACACACAATATCAGTGATGTCCATTAACATGGGAGCAATAGTAAATGTTCATAGTTTTGTATCATTACAAATTGCTGTATTTCAAACTGAGCATGATCGTGAATGCTTAAAATTTTACCAATTGAGACTCATAACAAAAAACATATGTACAAGACTGACTAAGGCAGAAATTAACTGTAGTTTATTTCCAATACTGGATAATCTTACAGTGTCTGCTAGCAAATATAACAACACAGAAGATAATGAAAGAACAAGATGCTTCTTTTGATGTATATTCTTTTACATGTCTTATTTCTATTTATACTGTTTTAATCACAGCTCTCTAAAATATTATATACTTTTCCTTCCCTTTCTTCCATGAACAGTTTGACTCCTTCAACCTAGGCCATGCTGTGCTTTTCCTTGATCAATGCAGCTTTGGAATAAATAATAAAGAAGTCATTTGACATCTCAGGTGAACTTAAAAATGTTGACTATACATTCTTTAAAGTCATCTTCTGGTCTATGAAACTCCTCCATTTATTTTTATTATATTCACTCTCTCATTTACAGAATAATTGTCATCTCCCAGACCTCTGAGTTCTGGCTCCGGATCAACCAACTCTCACAGTATCTCTCAGCTATAAATGCTATAATACTTTAAAAGAAAAAATACTGAACTTTTATCATCTGTTGAACTTTTCCATTAACTTCAGAATTTTTTTCCATGGTTCTTTTGATCTTGTCCCTGAGTCTCTTAAAACTCTCTTTAGCTAGCTAGTCAAGATCTAAAGTCATTTCTTGTTTCTTTTCATCCCTGGAGCTTCATCTCTTCACTGTTTCTGGCACATCAAGTGACCCACACTGTTCTGTCACCCACAGACACAAGGCTTCTACTTTAATTCTGTGTTAGTTCTATTGTATTGTGCTATCAATTTTATCTTCTAGTTAAAATTTAAATAACTCCAGATTTTTCTAACCTTCATAGTGTATCTAAATTGGTGGCCATATATGTGGTTTCTCAATGCCATCCAGTCATCTCTGCTTCTATTCTTATTCCTGTTGAGGTACTCATTCTTTTATTTGATGCTGGATAACAAAGCCATTCTTTTGATAACCAAAGGTATTGCTTATAGTTGTTCAAGTCATGTTGTAAGTAACTTTATTGGGGTTCCTTCATTAAGTAATCTTAGTCATGTACATTTATATTATTTTATCACATTTTGATAAAATAAATGATTCCTTCTCTTATTATATGTAGTCAAGCATAGAGTGATGTTAGAAGACTTATTTGCCTTGCTCTCTTTCTCATGGCTGCTCAGTGACTCCTCAAAGATTTTATCATTACATAAAATATTCTAAGCACACACTAGAAAGTCCTCACATGGTCTATCCCTTCCTATGTGCATTGTTATCTTTATCTACTATCTGGACTTCTCTAAATTTTATGACTGTCATACTTTCCTGTCATAGTACATTGCCAGTTTTTATTTCTGTTATTGAAGGACTCTTCCCATTTACCTTCATCTGCTTAACTCCTAACTCTTCATAACAGCTTCAATTTCTATTTTCTGTGAAATTAATCTTAGTCACGGCTTACTTACTCTTGTTTTATCTTCAAGACCTATATTCTCAGAGTATTTTCTAAAGTGTTACTTTGAAGTTTTGATTAGGTAGTTTACATGAGTGAGTTTTGTGAAATATTGTGTTTCCATTTCTAGCTCAGTCTTGAGCTTTCCCTAAATGTAGGAATGGGTAATAAATGTTGAGAGTAGGTATAAAAAAAAGAAGAAAGAAAAAGAAAGAAAGAGAGAAAGAAAGAAGAAAAGAAAGGCTAGAGAGGGAAGAGGGAGAAAGAAAGAGAGAGCAAACAAGAATTTTCCATATATACTTCCAGTAACATGACCAACTGATATGGTTAAATGAATTCTTTAGCATACTCCTCAAGAAGTTTTCAGATAATAATGATGATTTTTCTTTGAGAAATATAATATGATTTTTCTCTTAAACAATTATGAAAGACATGGGTATATTTTTCAATTTATTAAACTAAAAAGTGACTTCTTAAAAGCATGACAAATTATAAAGTACTAATGAAAGAGGAAATAAACTTTTCTGTTGTGTAAGGATATATTTTGGTAAAAATTAACAGTAGACTAGTTTAACTACTTAATACTTCTAATGTGTGTCATATATCAGTATAGCGTATACCTATCAATGTAACTCTATTTTCATTATTTAATGTTATTTTGAAGAAATTGTTGCTATATTTCAGTAACAAGAACATTAATAGTTGTTAAACAAATATTTTCACCATTTGTTCATTTTATCAAAGGATGTGAAACAAGGGGAACACTCCTCCACTGTTGGTAAGAAGTGTGCAAACTTGTAGAACCACTATGGAAATCAATATGTCAGTTCTTCAGAAAACTGGAAATTGATTTACCTCAAGACCCAGATATACCACTCCTGGGCATATACCCAAAGGTCACTCTATCCTACTATAAGGACACTTGCTCAATTATGTTCATAGTAGCTTTGTTCATAATAGTCAGAAACTGAAAACAACTTAGATATTCCTCATCAAAGAATGGATTAAGAAAATGTGGCATATTTAAGCAATGGAGTAATACTCAGTGGATAAAAAATATAGATAGATAGACAGACAGATAGATAGATAGATAGATAGATAGATAGATAGATATCTTCATGAAATTTTCAGGCAAATGAATGAAACTAGAAAAAAATCATCCTGAGCTGAGGTATCTGAGACCCAGAAGGATGAATATGGTATATATTCACTTATAAGTGGACATAGTTATTAAGAAAATGATCCTGAAGCTACAATGCATAGGTTCAGAGAAGTAAAGAGGAGGGTTCTAAAAGCATGGAGCTCTCTGGGAATTGAAAACAGAATAGATTCTGTTAGAGTCATGGTGATGGGAGGGAATAGAGGCAGAAGAGGATCAGGTGTGGGCAGAGGGATGATGACAAGGGTATGAGGAAAGACAACTGTTGAAACCAAGTGCAGTGGAAACTTTCTGGATTTTAAGAGAATGACCCTAGTGAGTACTCCTAGAAATGAAAGATGTGGAGTCTGAACTGACCATCTTTGTAACTTCAGTTGGGCTGAATTATATCTGGTTGAGTTTTTGGCCAATGGGATTCTGTAAAGGTCCCTAAACAGCCAAAGCTGATGTTAGGTCAGAAAGTAGCTACCTGAAAACTGACAATGGGTCCCCACGGCCGAGAACAACTTCCACTAATATTATTGAACATAGATATATAAAGAGGTGAAGCTGTTTTGAGCTTGGCACTTTCACCCAAAAAGTCTAGTCTCTTTGACTTGAGAAGATACTCTACATGATATGGAAAAAGGAAACTGTATACCAACCCAGCCACAAAATCCTTTATTTACCATCTCCCCACCTATAAAATGTGTGGAGCAATGGTGATGCAGATCATGTGGGAAAGGTCAGTGAATGTCTGATGTAAATTGAGAATCACTCCACAATAGGGAGCTCACATCTGACATTGCTTGGATTGCAAGAAAACAGAGACTAGATTTCCCAGAGATCTAGAGCAGAAAAAAACACAAAATTGGTATGAAAAAAAATCAATGAAATGACTCATAATGATATTCTGCTATACTAATAGATCAGTGCCTTGTCTAGTCATCATCAGAGAGTCTTCCTCTAGCAGCAGATGGGAACAGGTACAGAGATCAACAGCCACACCTTATGTGGAGAGAGTATAAATTTGAGGTCTCCATTGGGTCCTACATCTTGGAGATTGGGGAACCCAACAGAAGAGGGTAAGGAAAGATTTTAGGAATCAGATGGGATGGAGGACATCAGAAGAACATGGTACAACAAATCAACTAAGTCAGGCTCATGTGGGCTCAAAGAGACTGAAAAGGCAAGCACAGAACCTGTATGAGTCTGTACCAGGTCTTCTACATATATGTAATGGCTGTTAGGTTGGTGTTTTTGTGGGACTCTTAACAGACAGAACTGATCAATTTCTGACTCTTCTGTGTGTTCTTGAGACTCTTTTTTCTCCTATTGGTTTGCCTTGTCCAGCCTTGATATGAGGGTCCTTGCCTTGAATATTGTATATTGTTTTGTTCTGCTTGATTGTCATCTCTTGGAGGCCTCCTTTTTTTCTGGAAAGCAGATGAAGAAGGAATGGATCTGGGAGAGATGGGAGGTTGAGAAGAACTGGGGTGGGGAGTAGAGGGAAGAGAAACTGTATTCGAGATATATTGTATGAGAGCAGTCTATTTTCCAAAAAGTAAAATTAAAAGTAATGACAAAGTTATAAAAAATATTCAAATGGTAGATGGAAGACCAAAGTGAACACCATTAAATAAAGTTTTGAAGTATGAGCTTTAAATTGGCACAAATGTGGTATGAAATTAATATATTTGTGGGAAAATAAATTTAAAACCTCATTTTAAAACCTCAGGAATTAATATGACTCACTTGAGCTTCCAGAATTATCATTTGTTATGAAATTGCTTGCTGGTTTGAGGAGAATATATTTTTGTGATAACAACAGAATTTGTGAATAGCAAATGGAGATAAAACTATTTGAAGAGGAGAGATAAGAATATATTTTAAATGAAACATAAAATCCATATTTACATTCACATAGAGAAAGTGAGACTAGTATTTCTAAAAAATTCATCCTTCTAAATGATAATATTAAATGAAATAGAAACCTAGAAATGTTTAAAACCTAGGAAGGGAAGAACACCAAGACTGTTGGATTCTCAGGAATTGAGGCTACTTGCCATAACAAACTTAAAATGCAATGTGCTGCCCACATCTGCTTCTTCAGAATTTTCATTATCAGGACTAGGTTTATAATGCATTTTCTTAGAGCTAGTCCCCAAACTCCAACAGTGAGTGAAGGAAGAATGTTTCAAATGTGGGGAAATAGGCATTTTGTGAAAAGAAATAAAGAGAATATGGAAAATTACATAGGGCTGTATAGGCTTGTTGAAATATAAATCCATGCGATTAGAAAGGTCAAAGACAAAATGTTCCCTGAAGGCTATTAAGGTTATAAAAATTGAATCTAAAGTATATTTAAAAATTATCAATAATGCTGTAAGAGAAGGCACATGAATTAACAGAGGAACATAGAAATCACTAGTGCATTTTTAATTTTTTTTCTCAGAAAAATCAATAGCCCCCTATATATAAATGACAAATGGATTGAGAAAGAAATCAGGAAAACAATACCTTTCCAAATAACCACATATAATATAAAATATCTTGAAGTAACTAACCAAGCAAGTGAAAGAGTTATATCATAAAAACTTCAAGTCTTTGAAAAAGGAATTTGAGAAATATATCAGAAGATGGAAAGATCTCCCATGTTCATGGATCTGTAGGATTAACTTACTGGCCATCCTACACAAAGCACTCCACAGATTCAATGCATTCTCCATCAAATTCCAGCACAATTCTTTACAGACCTTGAAAGGACAATATTCAGTATCATATGAAACAAACAAACAAACAAACAATAGCAGCAGCAACAACAACAAGGATAGCTACAACAGTCCTGTACAGTAAAAAAAAACTTGTGGATCTAGCACCATCCCTGATTTCAAGATGTACTACTGAGCTACAGTAATAAAAACCACACAACATTAGCATAAAAATTTATAGGTTGATCAGTGGAATCAATTTCAAGACCCACACATAAATCCACACACATATGGACACCCGATTTTTTTTAAAGAAGCCAGAGATACACAATGGAAAAAGGAAATAATCTTCAATAAATCATACAGGTTTAACTGGATGTCTGCAGGCAGAAGAATGTAAATAGTTTCATATCTATCGCCCTAAACAAAACTCAATTCCATGTGGATCAAAGACTTCAAAATAAAACCAGATACACTATACTTTATAGAAAAGAAAGTGGTGAATGGACTTGAACACATTGGCATTGGACACAACTTCTGGAAAAGATCACTGAAACTAAGAGAATTCATGAAACTTAAAGTTTCTATAAAACAAAGGACATAATCAATTGGACAAAACAACAGAATACAGAATGAAAAAAAATCAAACTTCACTTTGACAGAGGGCTAATATCCAATATATATAAAGAACTCCAAAAACTTAACATCAACAAACCAAATAATCCAATTCAAAATGAGATATAACTCTAAATTCTCAATGGATAAATGTCAGTAGAGGAATCTTAAATGTCTGAGAAACACTTAAAGAACTGCTCAACATCTTTAGCTATCAACTAAATGTAAAGCAAAACTATTTTTAGAATCCATCTTACAACTGTCATAATGGCTAAGTTCAAAAACGCAAGTGACAGGTCGTTCTGGAGAGAATCTGGAGTAAAGGCAGCATTCCTCCATTGCTGATGGGTTTGAAAATTTGTACATTTGCTATGGAAACTAATATGGCTCTTCCTCAGAAAATTTGGAATTAATCTAAGAGAAGTTCCAGATATACGACTCTTGGTCATATACCCAAAGATGTACCAATCTACCACAAGGACATATGCTCAACTATGTTCTTTGCAGCTATATTCATAATAGACAGAAACTGGAAACAACAAAAATACATTAGAGTCAAAGAATGGATAAAGAAAAAGTCATGCCCTTATATAGCAGAATTTTACTCAGCTGTTAAAAGAAAATGGCATCAAGAAAAATTTCAGGCAAATGGATAGGCAAAAATGAAATCATCCTGAGTGAGGTAACCCAGGCCTAGAAAGACAAACACATGACATGTACTCAGTTATAAGTATATTTTAGCTGCTCTATCTTCTGGACATGTCCTACCTTGCAATAACAGGAACACCTAGGTTAAATACACCAGGAACATCTAGCCTCATCTCCCAGACTGACTCCACCTGGTATTACAAGGCCTGCAACTTCAGGAATATCTAGAGGTCACCAGGCATGATATAACAGAAATACCCAGGACTGCTACAGCAGGAAACTCTACCTTAATTGTGGGATAACTGCACCACCAACCTCCACAAGACTAGGTGCACCAGGAATATTCAGACTGAGACTAGGTACACTACACTAGCAACATTCAGGCCCCCAGCACAAGGAAAAATTAGAATTCCCTGGGGCACCAAAGGTGCCCAGAGCTTGGTGCTGTCCCTCTGAGCTCTGTTGCTCAGACACTGCTCCACCAGCCTACATCAATAATGTGGCACCAGGAACACAGAGGTTTGCTACACAACGAACAGCCAGGATCAGCCAGGCACAACCAGATGGCTAAAGGCAGCCCACAGTTGGGAAAATATGTTCACCAACCCCACATCTGACAGAGGACTAGTATCCAAAATATATAAATAACTCAAGAAATTAATACCAACAAACCAAATAATCCAATTAAAACAATGGAGTACAGAGCTAAACTGAGAATATACTATACAGGAAACTCTAATGACTGAGGGGCACTTAAAGAAATGCTCATCATCCTTAGTCATACGTGAAATTAAAAATCAAAGAGTCTGAAATCCAATTTTACACTCATAATTGCTAAGTTGAAAAACTCAAGTGACTTCACATGATGTCAAGAATGTGGAGAAAGGGGAGCATTCCTCTGTTGCTGGTGTACAGCCACTTTTGAAATCAAGCCAGGGCTTTCTAAGAAAATTGGGAATAGTTCTACCGCAAGACCCAGCTATACCACTACTATACCAGCATACACCTCAAATATGGGTCATCAAATCTCAAAGACATTTCCTCAACTATGTTTGTAGCAGCCTTATTCATAATAGCCAGAAAGTAGAAACAACAAAGATGTCCATCAACCAAGGAATGGCTAAAGAAATTGCAGTACATCAACACAATGGAATACTACTCCCCTATCAAAAGCAAGGATATCATGAAATTTGCAGGCAAATGGATAGAACCAGAAACAATAACCCTGAGTGAGCTAGCACAGACCCAAAAAGACACACATGGTAGTTATTCACTGAAAAGGGGATATTAGCCAATATGTAGAGGATCACCATGGTACAATCCACAGAGTCAAAAAATCTTAAGTAACAAGGAGGGCTCAAGGAATGATGATTGAATCCCTCTAAGTAAGGGAGATAAAATAGATGTTGGAAGTGGATAGAGAGAGGGATCTGGACAAGAACCCAACACTTCTGCCATCCAAGAAGCCTTATACAGCACATATTGGAAACAGATGCAGAGACCCACAGCCAAACATTGGTCTACTTGGTCCTCAAGTGGATTTCCTAAGAATTGGAAAGGGGTCTGGAGTTCATTTTCCTATAGAGCTCCCTTACCTTGCCTCAGTGGAAAAGGAGGCACTTAGTCCTGATATGATTTGATGTGCCAGAGCAGGTTGGTACTGGTGTGTGGGGGGAAGTAACTGGGAGGGTGGGACTGGAGGAGGAGAGGGAGGGGGACGGTGATTGGAATGTAAAATAAACAAAAATAATTCTTAAATTAAAAAAAATAGCAAAAAAACAATCCAAGGTGAAGTTCTATTCCTTTTGAAAGATACTATCACAAACTGTTTAGAATTATTAAGAAATGCAAGTTGATAATCATTCAAACTTGTGGTTTTATTAGGTAATGATTTAGTGAGTCACAGATGTTTTCTAAGTTAATCAGATATTAAGTTGTTAGAGACAATCAATATTTGTTTATTCAAATATATGGAGATAGATAGTTCGTCTTCAAACCCCTAAAGAGATCTATAGAACATGGCATTTAAAGATATTTTATTAGTTTAAGACTTTTGGCACTGAGACATGTCAACTTCAAAGTAGATGAGCATTGAAGAATCTCCAATTGGAGATGGCTGCATTAGTGGCAAGGTAATAGTAAACTGCACTGGGCAATGAAAAAGCCCTTGTTTCAATTGTAGATAGAATCCTGTATGAAATGGACAAAAATTGGAAGCAGGTAAGTCAATAGCATAGTTTTGCCAAAATAGAATGGGGAAGCCCTTCATAATTCCTACTTCATAACTAATGTCTGTCAGAGATACTGGGCCAATAGGCTGAAAATAGATGCTCCAATCTTATAGAGAGCAACTGGGGACTGTCCAGGCAGCCAGTTGTCTGTCATTTCTTATCTTTCGAAGCTGCTTGCTCTGCACTACCTGTTTATTCAGATAATTTATCCTTCTCATGTCTTTGAATTGGCTGAAGACTAGATAGGTATAGTCCCACCATAAGGTTTAAGTTTGTATTGTATTTATTGTTATTAAAAACAGTGTTTTATTAGACTAAAAGGGGGAGGTGTTGGATAAAAGTCTTATGCATGGTTTTTAAAAACTGATTTCAATGCTCTGAGATCTTGTTACTGCTCTTTCTGAGGGATTCCATGACTGGATTTTAAAAGTCACTGATGGACAATTCACTAGGCAGGGAGAGAATAGGAAGGTGGGACTTCCTGGGAGGAAGAAAGGAACCCTGGGAAGAAGCAGAGGAAGCTCTCTTTATGCCTGGAGACATGGAAAAAGACAGACATTTGTCTGTGGGCTCAGAAGGTACAGAGAGCCGTGTGGGAATAGTTTGGGAATAGTTTGCCATCCAGACAAATACTGAACAGAGAAATGCTGATGCCACCTGATGTTATAATCCAAATGGAGCTAATACAAATTTATAAAACATTTCATCCAAACACATAAGGACTTACCTTTTTCTTAGCACCTCATTGAATGTTCTCTGAATTTACCACATATACAGACCAAAGAAAGTCTCTACAGATAAAAGAAAACTGAAATAGCGTCATGTGTCTTATCTCATCACCACAGACTAAAGCTGAATATCAATTGTCAAAGAAACGACACATAGCTTGCAAACTCATAGAAAATACGCAAGTCAGTACTGAGGGAAACATGGGTCTAAAAAGAAATTTAAAAAGAATCCAAAGCCTTTCAAGAAGTGAATGAAAGGAACATGTAAAATACCCAAACTTACAGAAGACGAGGAAGGCTGTTCTAAAAGCCAAGTTCATAGCAATACGTGCTTACGTGAAAAATTGGAAAAATCTCATAGAAGTAACTCAGCATCATACCTGAAAGACCTAGAAGAATAAAGAAGAAATCACAACCAAAATGAGTAACTGACGAGAAACAAACTCTGTACTAAAACAACAGCTCTGACTGCTATTTATTTTGTTTCTATGCTGGTACCTAGGCATCTGTGTTGGAGAACTATGACTTAGGTGCAGATATCTGCTCTTGTCTTTGTTGTGTGCATTTTTTGTAGCTTGGTTCCTTTTGTCCTCTTTGAGTCTTAGGAGAGCGTTGTAGTTGTGTGCTGCCTATTAGGAAATTCTTCTGGGTTCCTAATAGATGTGACAACTGTGTGCTCCAGGTAAAATGTGTTTCTAGGTATGGGGAATTGACATGCAGGAATGAGTATGGCTAAGAAAGTGGGGCTAGGGGATCCACAGGATGAAGAAAAGCAGAGTATTCCCCTAGGATCTTCTTAGCACCCTGGGAATGAGAGCAGAGTGAGGTGTTGCTGCCACAGATGTCTGCCAGGGAGCTGAGATGACACTAGGAATCGTGTTTGGAGAAATGGAGGGAGAATTGAAGATTTTCAGTTAGCCTACCTACCTGCCAGCCTAGCCTGCTTTGCTGGCTGAAGTAGTGTGTGGCTTTTCAGGATTGCATTCTGGTCTTCATAATGTTTGAGATACAACCAAAATGCAGTATGACTTTCACTTGCTATTTTTCTCAGATTAAAAACAGCTCTGGTGATTTCCGCATGTTCCATCCTATTTCTTTTCACTATGACAGGTATAGAATCAAATGTGTGCATCCCACCACTTGACAAAGTTCATTGCTTCTATTACAGATTTTAGAAATTGGAGAAATCAGATGTATGGTTCAGGGACCCACATAGCTTCTATGGTATGGAGCTGGTCTAAAATTCCATTTACCACTGATTTCAGTAAACCTTTATACTTAATGAAAACACACATTTGGAATGAGTTAAAATTTAATGTCAATGTTCATAAATCCACATCAATTTGAATATTTTCTTCCATTGAATGTTTGCATTGGTATTAACCATTGAGCTAGGATGACCATCTATAATATACATATTTGGAGTTCAGCTAGATTCTTTCTTAAAGGGATCTGGAATGGTCTCCTCTGAAGATGTGAATATAAACACTACATATATTCTTGGTTTTGACAATCACATCATAGCTCTCTGTTTTCTTGATACCAGTGAGATGAACATTCTCTTACACTGGAATTTTGTATTATACAGATGAAGTGTATATTATAGACTATCCATCTCTTTTGCTCTTGGGGAATCTAAAATCGACTATGCTCTGCAAATTTCCTGGTCTGTAATACAGACTCTGGTACCTCTGTGACTGTGTTATCTCTTACAGCAGCCATTACACTTTTTCATTGGTTGGAGACTTACTTCTATTTTCACCAGGTCTGTTAGAAATGAATTGAGGTCTTCTATCAATCAACTGTGTCTTTCAGTATAATATATATATATATAATGCATATTAATATAATATATAATATATTAATCTTAATATATATTAAGAAATGCCTTGAATTTAAATTTTATATACTGGGAGTCATTATTGTCCACATTTTGAACAAGCAAATGAGCTTTTAGGGATCTAGTCTAAAGCTGTAATCAGAAAATATCATTTCAGAATCTATAAATCCCTATCCTATATAAACAAACTGAGCCTCATCCAATTTTACATTAATTTAACTTCTATCCTTTATACTTAATATTCATCCACACATATTCCTCAGATTTCAGACTATTTAAACTGAAAAAAAAACTATCATTCAGGTCTTTTAGCTTGTAATATATCTCCTCATAGAGTTCACATTTGACTTTGTACGAAGGGGTGTAGGGAAGAAAAATTGCGGTCTTGAAAGCCAACTACCTCAAGCAAAATTGCCACAATTTATTCAGGCAGAGCAGGATAACCCTGCCAGTTATAAGTACTAGAAGGCTGCAACTGTTGAAGAAGATTGAGTAGAATTTCAGGTGCTAATGTCTCCCTCTTCATCACAACTCCCCTATGTTCCATGAATGATTTTCAGGTTCTTATAACTTCCCAGTCAATGCACTCACTTTAACAAAAGACAGTTGTGGGGCTATCTGAAAGTTTAATTTGGTCTGTACTCTATTCACTTACAGAATAACTCAATTTGTTTCTCGGGACTCAGTTTTAAAGCCGTAGGAAATGGGTTAAGTTTCTGAGAAAGTAAAAAAGCATCCAGGAAATTTATTCAGGGTTTGAGCTTAGACTTTCATGGATTCATCCTTTAATCTGAAATTTCCCAGCATAGCTAAAAGTAAACATTTAATTTAATTATATCCATTAGTTTAAAATCTTCTGAGTTATGATTTACATGGTTATTCAGAAGCGTGCACACACACACACACACACACACACACACACACACGGGCATATGTCTATCTATATCTATGTATATGTCTTATATAGAAGTAATGAAGAAGAGAACAGCAGCCTTTGTTGTATCTCTGTATGGACTAGCACTTTTCCTTTTTTGTTAGGAATAAGGTCAATTGTACCTTTATTTTTAATAAGATTGAACTGAATTTTCTGATTTCAGAAAATGAAAAAACAAAAACAATTCAATAATTAGCCAGGAATCATTGTCCCTAATGTTGCATTCTTCTAGAACCAGTGGTTGTGTCATTTATTCTAGTGCTATGGCTGTTACAACCAATTGTCATAGAAAGTATACCATCAAAAAGTGAATTTTGTATCTCATAGCTCTGGGATCCAGATCTGGATATTAGTTCAACCTGAATCTCCTTCTGTGATCTTAGAAATTAACTATTCATTGACTTTCACAAATTCTTAAGGCTGAAATTTCTTAGTTATTATCTGCACTGCTTTCTAACACATATTATTATGGCTTTTTTTCATATTTTGGCTATCAATAAAGTACCTCTCTGCTTTTCTATCACATGGAATAGTATGCAGGGCCTACTTTAATAGCCAGATATATGTGTCTTCATTCAAGATCCTCTGCTACATTGTTGTCATAAACAGTAATAATTTTTACTTTAGTAAACAAAGTCATTCTTACACATATAGGGATTAACACATAGTATTTACATTTCGGGTCATCACTAAGCACATTATAATCATCACATTTATAAGACTTCACACAGTCATTATCACACACTTTTGTGTAGTATATGAAAATGGGATTTGCCTCAGTATTTTTTGAACCAAATATAACCAAAGGTCCAGGGACATAGGTACATGCAAATTGTCCCAGCATTTGACAGACAAAATGAGTAGGATGGAAAATTGAAGCCAGTTTTAGTTATGTAGTCAGATCCCTTGGTTATATTTTGTCCTATTCTGGTATGTTTGCTTCTTGCTGCTGCTATTATTATGATTTTTATTATCAATTATTTGGATGCCTATTGTCTGATGAGAGACAGAAATGTTGTAGATTTGACTGAGTGTGGAGATGGGAAGGATCTGGGGGGGAGTTGGAAAAGGGGAAACTAGAAACAGTAATCACAATACAGAGAATGAAAAAAACTCTTCATAACAAATGTAATAAGGCAGAAGAGGCCAAACTTGAATTTTATTGGATATTTTGAAATCTATAGTTCAATTTGAAAGATATTTCCACCTTAGCAGTTAAATTATTTGAAGTATATTATTGTTTTAATTTAATTAAAATATAATTATGTCATTTTACCCTTCTCTCCAACCCTTCAAATGCTCCCTACCCCTACCCCTACTACTTCTCAAATCCATGACATCTTTAAATACACACACACATATATATACATATATATATATATATGAATGAACATATAAATAAAATAAATAAGAGTGGAATCCAGTCTGACAGAAATTAACCCAATCAATAAAGGATATTTGTATATGTCTATTTTTATTTTATTCTGATATTAGGAAGTGAGACCATACAAAAACAGTTAAGTTCATAAAAAGGTAAGTATATGGGAAGCAGACTAGCAGAATAGGGGAGACTAGACAGGGAGGACATAATGAGAAGTGAGTGAGAGAGCATATTACATGAATATGTAAAAATGATATAGTGAAACTCATTTTCCAAATAAATATGCACAAATAATACATAGTAATGAGAAATAAGTTTAAGGAAAGATCATTCAGTACAGCAACTCAAGAAATCTCCCTAATAAAGAGGAAGTGTATGTGGAAATACAAAATGTATATTATGGTGAAGAAGTCTAAACATAGCTATTCAAGTAAACTAACATTGAGTAATAGGTTTAATAAGGTATAACAATATGACTGATGACAATTTTATGAAGAGAGGTGTATGTTATAAACACAAAAATTGCCATACAATTCAGTGACCAACACTGGAACTCTATCAATAACAAACACCAATGCATTCTACATCTAGAAATAGCTTCAACATACAGGAGATCATGATTAAAATTACATTGTAATTTTTCAACTTGACCAAATTATTATGAGATATTTGAATAAAATATGGAAAACATGAGGTACACATTTTTCATTACTGTGAAGTTATAAAATCATTTTATTCACTTTTAAAATTTATTTTCAGAATTATACATAGAAAATATAATTAAAATAAAATACATACTACATGATACTATGAAATTTTATATTTTCTAGAATTTGAAACAACTATATGTAGAGTGAAGATTTTAATATTATATGTAATAAAGCTAAGTGAAAATATTGAAGTTAAATTAATTGAAAGCTGTTTATTTTAAATTAAAAATGTTTAATGTACCATAAAATGATAGAATGCATGCAAGTATTTATACTAGTGATTGAAAATTAAGTAGTGAGGTTTTGAAATGGTACACATTTAAACAAAACTTTGTAAGTAGCTGTTGACGTCATAAATTATGTATAGAAGTTTTTCATTCATATATGAACATAGGTAAAAATCGGCCAAGAACTTATTGCTGCAAATGAATATCCAAACCACATTACACTGAGTATTAAAGAAGACTTAATGTTCTTCACAAATTATAGTCTAGGGAAGGTGTTACTAGAGAGCTATGTGAATTACTGCTCACTATTTTTATGCTTGCTAAGGTTTGCTTGTTAGTTATAATAAGTGTGTACTGTTGTATTTTGTTCTTATTAATGTAATTAATACCTATAATCACTCTGTAGTATATGAGCATCATGCAGATATTACACAAGAGGCAAATATAACAGTAAAACATGAAATAGTATAGTGAATTTCATGCAAGTAGCAGAGGTCTTACTCTAGATTCAGGCATTGGTAGTAAAGCTGAAGAATACATGATACAGCTTTTGCATGGTTACACCAATTAGAGTCAGTTCTACAGTAAAAATTCCAAGACAACAATACTTCTACTTTAAATCCTTGGAATATTTTGTAGCCCTATGTTCGCTAAACTGAGTATTTGTAAAATGACTGTCCTTTACAATTGACCCCTACATGACAGTTAGCAAGAATTTGTCATATTTGTGTCATATGCATTTTAAAAATAATATTGGACATGTATACATAGACCTAGGAATAGGTCTTTGTGAATTTCAGGCAAGTATGGAAGGCAGTGGTAGAGGTGGAAGCTGAGCTTGGGAGGTACATTGTCATACCAGAGATCCTATTGAACCCAAGTTATATTGCATCATAAAAGCTTTTAGTTTCTCACCTATTCATGCTATTTGGCTACTCTAGATGTTCTCTCAGGTCTGCGGAGATACCTTAACTGATTAAAATGCTTGCCCTAGAATTCACATTACAAAGACCCACATAAATAATATATGACAGTCAACCTGTAATTCCATCACTCTGAAAGTAGAGACAGCAGATGTCTGAAGGAAACTAGGTAGACTGGCCCTGGGTTTGGGCTGTCCATTCAATTGAGAGAACTGGAACAATGAATAAAGTAAAGAATAATGGATAAAACTCCAGAGGGAAGCTCCATATCTCCACATGCTAGGTGCATGACCACATCTTTCCCTTACTTGCACCACACTCATGCAAACACACACACACACACACACACACACACACACGCCCCATACATACACACAGACATATATATATATATATAAAATGACCTCTTTTTTCCTGAAGGAAAATGTATGGGGAGTGGATCTGGCAGAGAGGGGAGGTAGAAGGATGCTGAGAGGAATGTAGGGTGGGGAAAATGTGGTTAGAACGTATCATATGAGAGAAAAATGTATTTTTATTTTTATGAAAAGGAAAAAAAATCTTCTGTACTATTGAAGTCATTTTAATGTATGATTTAAATTTTTCTTGGCATTTTTAGAAAAAAGTATATAATCATTTTCTAAAAGAAAACATCGTAGAATAGGAATCCTACTGAGATGTCATGTGAAATAATCAAATGCCATCTTGCTATTACCCATACAATAAGACTGATAAAGGGGTCTGGTTAAATTAAGCATGTAACAGTGCCACATTCATTGTTGAAACACTCAGGGCCCTTACAGATGGAGACTCAGCAGCCAGCACACAAAGGCTTCTCATGTGAAGTGCCTGAGTCCTGAACACTGGAACATCTCACACACAGACCCAAAAGCTCATCATCTTTGCTATAGGGGAATAGTGACTCTTGGGCTTGTTGTTTCACATAAACATCCTGTTGGGCCATTAGATTGGTGTTTCTTAGGACAGAAAAACAAATATCTATTATAAAATTAAACCTTCCTTCAATAAAACTATGGGCTATTTTTCCTTTCTCTGAATCTTTGTCCTGCTGTGCAATAAGCTTTAGAACCTCAAGTATCTTTCAGAGTAAGATATGAGAATTCAGCTCACGAGTAACATTTTTCCATAGTGTTAAAGTCAGCCAGAAATGGGCAAAATAATCATGTCAACAAAAATTATTTCATACCACATATACTAAAATATGATAATTATTGTGAGATTAAAAAACATTATGTGAATTTTTATATGACTATTTTATTGTCTTTTCTACTATTATTAGGTGTTAAGATTTATTGAATCTCTTTTATAGTGCATATTTTTGCTTTTTCTTCTTTTATACATTGTGTACTTAACTTGCTTCCAAAATACACACACACACACATAAATAAAACAAAACAATCTAGGTTTGTGTATTTGTAAGTTTGAATGCTTACCTGCCTTGCAGATTCCAAAATGGCTTCTGAACATACTGAGTGCTTAAGTTTCATCCTGTTTAAACCAATGGTTAAAGGAAAACCTGAAATACCTATTTAAGAAGTGAAAATTGCATGAATATATTTTTAATTGTGGGATCCTTCTCACATTCTTTAGCTTGTGACTGGTGGGGGACAATGGAACTATATCATATATTTAAAATAAAACAAAACAAAACAAAAATCCTCCAGTATGTGATGCTCTTTCCAGTATAACAGCAACATGAATGGAGATATTTAGCTTTCTTGTTTTAAGTGTAAAACCCCAAAAACAATTTACACAGCAAACAGGAAATCCTCTATTTAGCAACAGAAATAGAAAAATATCCTCGAATGAGCACCTCAGAACTTATAATACTAAAATGAAAATAAAAGACTAAAAAAAAAAAAAGAAAAACCTGAAAGAAAGTTCATGTCTTCTATCACTACTATTGAGGAATGACGGCAATTAGACAAAAATGGGATAGACTTTGCCTCACTCTATCATACCACTTCTAGGAAGTCACTACTTATCTTGCAAGAATGAAGGAAGAGAGACTGAGGAAACTGTCAGAGGAAGCCGACCTCTTAGAATGTTAACATTTCAAAACAAGTGCAGCTAAGAACAAAAGCCCAAATGACAGCACATGCTGAAGAGACTGTAAAGAAAGGTGAACACTCTTCCATTGCTGGTGGGAGTGCAGGCTTGTGCAACCATTATGGAAATCAGTCTGGGGATATCTTAGAAAACTTGGAGTAGCCCTACCTCAAGACCCAGCCATACCATTTCCATGTATCCACCCAAACGATCATTGCCAAACCATAAGGACATATCCTCATCTATGTTCATAGCAGCCTTATTTGTAATAGCTAGAAACTGGAAACAACCCAGATATCCCTCAACTGATGAATGGATAAAAAAAATTGTAGTACGTTTTTGCAATGGAATACTACTCAGCTATTAGAAACAAGGAAATCATGCAATTCGCAGTCAAATGTATGAAACTAGAAGAGCTCATCCTGAGTGAGCTAACCCAGACTCAGAAAGATGCACATGGCATCTACTCACTTATAATTGGATTTTAGCCAAATTGTACAAGATAACTATCCTACAACCAATACACCAAAGGGATCAGGAACATAGACTTTGTTACCCATTAAGGGGATGATTTGCCCTAGGAGTGCTACCATGTTGGCCACTAGTGCAAGAGGGAGCTCTTAGCCCTCATATGACTGTTGAGCTGAGAGGGGTCTACATGTAGGGACACTCCACATTGGAGGAGTGGGAAGAGTGGGAGAGGGAGGAGAAGGTGGGAAGATGGAACCAGAAGGGGTGCAATGAGGGCACTGTGATGGAGATTAACTTGAAGTAATAAATAAACAAACTAACTAAAAAAAAAATAAAAAACAAAAACAAAACACAAAACAAGTATCTCAAAGCTTGTCATTAAGCACTAAATCTTCACTATCCAGCCCAGATTGACTTTGAATTTGTAATCCTCCTGCTTTAATCTCCTGAGGGCCACAACCATAGGCATGTACCCTCACTCCCATGGAGACTAGATTTTGTTAATACCTATGTTATGTGGGAAGGCCATGGAAGTCACCTACATCTAAGCTTTGCTACAGTGGGGCCTGTCTGTGTACTAAAGTGAAGGAAGGAAAGAGTGTGAGTAAAGCTAGAATAAAGAGTCCAAGACACAAAAGACCTTAGAATACGTCACTCACACAGAAATATAAACGGCATGTTATGGCCATAAACTGTGCATTAGAGGTCTATTTATTAAAATTAGTGTAATGTATAGTGAAGATTGGATGAGGTTCCCAGCAAGAATCCAAAATTTATCTCAAGAATTTGGATGTATTTCAGACTAAATGATAGAAGGTACCTTTCCAGATGTGGTTAATTTAAGGTTCACAATACATTGAGAACATAGTGTATGAAATAAATGAAGTATGGTGGCTACAAATCAGGAGGCTTATAGGGACCAGAGTCTAAAGACTTCATACAGAGAGCTAGGTCATAGACATATTGTGTGTCTGCCTTAGAGGATTAAGGACACCCACACAGCTAGAAAAATCAAAGAAATAGGTCCTCCTGCATCTTCAGAAAACAAAGTATCTTAATTTTTAGCACAGTGAAACCCAGTTTGGAATTATCACTTCCAGAATATAAACTCCTAAGTATGTATAATTGTTAGTGAGTAAATTGTAATTTTTGGAGTATCAATAAAATAACATATAAAGAGGAAGAAAGGAGAATGATAACCTGGATTTTAATACTGGAAAATAGAGCACTCACAAAATCATGTGGAAAGTGCTTAATGTTGTGCTTGCGTACTGTATTAAGTAAAGTTTGATGGTAATTGTGTGTTATAGTTAAAAGGGGTCTGGCTAATTACATATAAAACAGGAAGTATAAACAGTAGTCTCTGATTCCTGAAATGTCATTAAAGGATGGAGCACAAAAGCAGCACTGTCTTAAAAAGAAAGTGCACTGTCTCTCATCACAGTTACACTCTGGAAGGAGAGCCACTTCACATATTTAAATACTCTTCCAATGGGATGCATGATATTATCAGGGGAAATGAGGAACACACCTTCCAAACTGAATTGAAAGTATTAATTTATTCACTTAGAATTGTAAGGAGCTTAGTATTCTCCTATGTTTAAGGTAGGAAGAAGAAAAAGATAATGTAATATTCTGTTCAAGAAAGATTAATTTACAGTAAAAGTAATGGTACTCTTTGACATCATATTGAAGAGATGATATCAAGTGATAGTTTAGTGCAGTCACTGGAGAAGATAGTTATAGACAACTTCCACAGTTAAAAATGGGAATATCCATTCAGTAATCTGTATGTGGGTGAAGGGTAGTAGTATATAATACAGATATATATATATATGTTTATATGTATATGCATTGATGTATATATATATATGCATGAATATATAAACATATAAATACACACACATATATTCATGGAGGTATATACAAATATATGTGTGAATATATAAATATATATTCACATATATATGTGTTTATACACACACACATACATATATTTTTAAAGTAGAAATCAGAATGTTTCCTTCAGTAAGTTTTGTTAAAAAATCATTTCAACCATGCCTTAGAATAACAACCAATTATGAATTTCAGAAATGTGCTGTTATATATAGTCATGAAAATGAAAGGAAAACTATCAAACCTCTGTTCTTATTTCCCATACTATGAGGCTCTCAATTAGTGATAAACCCACCATATGCTTGTATCCTTCATTTCAGATTAACTCCTATTGTGTCAAATTTATACAAATAAATTTAATTTTAATTTTACAGGCCATATGTTGAGTTAAACTTGGAATCTCCATGGAGTCCTCCAATAAGATAAATATTCAAAATTCTGAAGTGAATTTTCACAGTGTAACCCCTACCTCTCCTCACTGCATATCCAGCCATATATATTTAAGCTTCAGCATATAAAACAGACATCATGAAACCTTAGCACATTGCTCCAAATAGTGTGAAAAATCCAATGTGAATCATACCTCTGCTAAAAGTCTTACTCTGTAAATAATGTTCTACACTACTTTATCAAAATCTCTGGTATGAAAATTCACAAAATAAAGTATCAAAAGTCCATTCCTGAAGAAATAGAAATTTTCATTCTCAGTTAATAAATTAACTCTGTGAGTATGTAGAACGAAAGAAGTAATTGCTTTGAATGACTGAGCTGGCTTTTATTTCAGATATGGCATTGGTGACCTCAGTTTGTGACATCTTGCATGAGATGGATTCAAGTAGTTTTGGGTTTTTGTTGTTGTGTTATGGGGAGGATGAATTTTTTTTTTAATCAACAAATGCATGGGCCTTAATAGAGAACCAGAAGTGGATAGTAAGTAAAAGCTGCCTTTGAGGCTCATGCAACAACATATACTTAAAAAAAAAAATCTGAGGCCTCTTTTGGATGAAAGCAGTGTACTTCACTTGCTATGGAATTCCTTGTATGTGTGAAGTGAAGACTCGATTAAGAATGTTTCTATATAGGAAGTATTTGTGTGAGTTCTTTCCACATCAAGGCCAATCTTGAACTTTATGGTACTGGAGCTTCCTGCAGGATTTGGGTAGCAGAAGAATTCAGGAGTCACAGCCAAATGGAAGGAACTAGAAAAGCTCATCCTGAGTGAGCTAACCCAGATTCAGAAAGACGCACATGGCATCTACTCACTTAGAATTGGATTTTAGCTAAATAGTACAGGATAACTGTACTACAACCAACACACCAAGAAGATCAGTAACATAGACTTTGTTACCTATCAATGGGACAGTTTGCCCCAGGGGTGCTATCATGTAGGCCCCCAGTGCAAGAAGAAGCTTTTAGCTCTCATGTGACTGTTGAACTGAGAGGGGCTGATTTGTAGAGACACTCCACATCAGAGGAGTGAGATGGGTGGGCAAGGGAGGAGAAGGTGGGAGGCTGGAACTTGGAGGGGTGGAAAGAGGGCACTATGATGGAGATGTAACTTGATGCAATAAATAAACATTATAATTTTAAAAAGCAAAAAAGAAGAAGAAGAAGAAGAAGAAGAAGAAGAAGAAGAAGAAGAAGAAGGAAGAAGAAGAAGAAGTCTGGACAAGTCACAGTGATGGCCACTTCACAATAATCTTCAGAAGACCCCTGTTCTCTATAGGGAAGCTCCTCCAGTGATTCATGTGCCTGAAATCCACAGACTTTTTTGTGTCTAGCCAATGAAAATATAACATCTAATTTCCCCATCCTGAGTCTGAATTTACAGACTCTGAAATCAAATAAGAAACATATCAAAACAACATGAGAATCAAGGAGTGCTTGGTGAAAAGGTAATCAACCTCTGTTACCTGTTCAGATTTCTATTTGTTTCTGGATATTGGTGTGATTTCCCTTTTCACAAGATAAAAGATAATTGATAGTATTTTTTTTTTAGTAGAGCCAATTTTTCAAAAACTTTCAACAGGGTAACTTTAAACTGAACATTTTAAGTTGAAGATGTGCATAATAATTGAGCTGAAACACCAATTCAGAACTCAGGCATTGATATTTCATGGTACAGACTGTTATGGTCCAATGGTAGTTTGGCTAGCTGGGGACTGTCCGCCATCAAAGACTTGTCAGGATCAAGGCTGATAAGAGCTTTCTGTAGCTGCTGTTTCTTGAATGTGCTAACTACCATATATCACCGGCCTGCGTAATGACAAAATTCAAATTTCAATATAATGTTTCTACTGAAGCTGCATCACTTTCATGTGGTCAAGATGAAAACTATAAATCAAAATATCACAAACTGAAGAACACCTGCATGTTGCAGAATATGTACAAAACTAAAAATGAATGCAGAGAGGCCAAAGGGCAGAACTATGTGATGTTTTTTTTTTTTTTACTTCCTTTCTGATCTACTTTCACTTTTCCCCCTTCAATTTCACTGCTACAAGTTTTTTTGTTATGCAGTTTCACATAACTTCTCATGACTTTTGACTACTGGTTAAGTTCAAAGCTCCGCTATAGCTGACTTAGGGGCCAGGACTGAAAGCATCTTTGTGTGTCTGCTATTTCCTCACTGCGCTGGGTATGTGGTTTTTTGTTTGTTTGTTTTTTACTTAACCTGCCTACTTATGTGTAAAAACCCTGTCCTTAAACTCTCCTTAATTACTGTTTGAAGATACCATCTGTTTACTCATGCTCCTTACAGATACGGCTGTTTGGACATTGTTGTAAAAAATGATTTATTTAAATAATCAAACTTAAAAAAATAATTGATAAGATAGAACCAGATTTCCTTCCCTGGGATTTGTGTCACAAGCATAAAATCCTAGCTACTTGGCAGCGCGAGACACGAGGACAACCAACATAATGCTATCCTTGGCACCTTAGTGAGATGCTGTCTCAAACTAAAAATTAAAAAGAAGGCTTGGGTTAGGGGGAATGATCAGTGCTAGAATATCTGCCTAGAATGAGGAAGGCCATGCATTCATTTGCCAGTAGCACAAAATGAAAAATATAATGAAAGAAACAGCTCATACTGTGATTACATCAGCTGTGTACTGAACATGCCCATCACTCTATTTTGTCATGTCTCTGTCTTCACTTGTGAATCATTCAATGTTTCTCTACCTATACCCGAATATTCTTAACACAGACGTTTGTACATACAACTGTGTAATTGTGCATGTGATGAATGTATGTCTATCTGTGCATGTGTGTGCGTGTGTGTGTGTGTGTGTGTGTGTGTGTGTGTGTGTGTGTGTATGAATTTATAGGTATCTGTGTCTGTGCAAGAAGTCCATGAATCAATGTGTATACACATTCAAAGTTGCTTGGAATCTGAATTACTGTTCTCATATCTGCACAGAACACATGAAACACACTGAGCCACCTCCACATTCCTAATCACAGTTTTGATATGGCTCTTAGGTATATTACCAGAAAACTAAAAGAACAATAAAAGTTTAATTTCTAATCTCTGACTAAATGATTACAAGGACAACTGTGACTATGGCAAAGCTCTACACCCAAAGATCATATGGTCTCATGTGAAGGTTTCTCAGTATGTTAGCGTTATGAATATGGATAAATAGGCTACTTTCTAACAAGCACACTATAGAATAAAAAACTTACTTTCATTTTAAGTTGTAGTATACAGTGTTTTACAGTTGGATGCTGAGAAATTCCTGTTTCATAAAAATACATTTTCTTCCTTCTTTCCATGCTGGCGTACAAATCTACTCTATCACCTTCCCAGTATTAGGGATGTCTTTGTTTACACTTCACTATTTACTTGAGCCTCACAGCTTTGAAATTTCATAAGCCTTTGGTCAAGTATACACAACAAGAAAGGCAAATTTACGATAAGTGAATGAACACAGAGCACATGAACTTTTCTGAAGCCTCAGTTGAATGTTGAATTTGGATCAACTCTGTTTTTGTTAAAGTTTATCGCTATTTATAAGTTTCTTTAGATGCAAAGACAAAAAAATGCATTTCCTTATTTATTATTAAATATCTGCACCTGTATCTTTGAGGTGAACTTATCAGTTTTATTTCAGAGGGATCTGACTGAAAAATAATAGCATGATATTTGTCTATATTATAATCTGGAAATTGATTGGCTCCAATTTAAGTCTTGGATATCTAAGTTTTGTTTTGTTTTGTTTTGTTTTGTTTTTTTTGTCACCAGAGTTTCCGATCTTTTTTGTTCACATACTGTTCTTTTATGCAGAGTTGCAGTGTTGGGGAAGATACTGATACCATTTTAGCCAGAACTAATTTCTTGGAGTACTTTAGTTAGAATATTTGAAATGAACAGTTTGCATACAGATCACATTGAAATAAATCCTTCTCCTTAAAGTTGAAAGTATAAATATATTCCAAGTAACAGTAAAATAGAAATTGAGCACCATTATATACTTACACATTATCTTCATGTTCTTGTGCTGTTTGACCTCCTTTGAACTTATTTATTTTTATTTTTGAAAATTAAATTCAAAAAAATTTTTGGAAATTAATATATACTTACATAATTTACTCCTATTCCTTTCTTCTACTCAAGCCCTCTTTCTCATGTACCTACCCCTCAAATTCATGATCTCTTTTTCTTTAATGTATGTATGTGTGTATGTGTATGTATGAATGTATGTATACATGTGTAAATACATGGATCTACTTTTACAGGTGACCACCTGATATTGAATAACCAGTTAGGGAACACTTCAGTTGGGAAATTGCTCTCTCCTGCTCTCCTTTAGTTTCTTATAGTTCTTGTCTAGAATTGGGAGGGACTCCATGAGACTTTTCCTTCCATCTTAGCATGTCTGCTGATATTATTTTTGCTCTTGTCTTCTGTAGGTCATCATGTTTTTGAGACATCATAGGTGTAGTTTCCATGGCATTTATAGCACACACAATCTTAGAGCAAACATTGTATTTCTCTGACTTTACAATTTTTTTGATCCTCTATTTTATGATGTTTCATGAGTTTTGGTACAGATTTATGTTGTAAATGGATCAGTAAGGACAGAGTATAACATAATAACTTGATCTCTGCATTTTGGTAGGTGGTACTCACTAATGGTCTCAGTCTAATGAAATGAGAAATTTCTTTGCTTAGGAAAAAGAATTACACTTATCTGTGATTATAATCATAAACATTTAGAAAGCCGTTACAAGAGGTTTTGGTTACACTCAAGATATGAGAATGACCACTAAACCCTTTAGTTTATCATGCGGTGCTCCCCGTTGTAGTTCATAGGTGTCATAGTTATTTATGACTTTTGGTTGCTTCTGTCTCCTGAAAGCTTATGTTTTTATAGTTCTGCATTTGTATACTGTGAGGCTGTGGAAAAATACCACTGCCCCTCCCTAGGAAGGTCTTCCTCTCTGTTCGTGAGGGCCTGACCTTATGACCTTGGGGACATTCCACAGAACTCGGTTCCCTGAACTACTTATTTACAAGGTTGCAGCTGTTACCACAGACAATGGTCCCACCCTGTTGCCACAGGCAATGATTTCTGAAGATTAACTGAAATGTTCCCCCTGTACCCCCACTTGTTTGCAGTTATTGTGTTTGAAAGCTGCCTATAACTGTTATTTGGTGTTCACTCCTTCCTGAAGGCAGTCAAAACCTGGTGCATTGGCTTAATAAAAATCCTCTTGCGTTTTGCAAGGAACCTCGGTCTCTGATGGTATCTGGGCGTCAGGACCTCGGGGGGACCCCCAGGGTCCAACATTTTGTGCATTGGCCGGGAAATGCCTGAACGCCCCCAGACCCCAAGACTCCAGGATTCGGAGGTATGCTTGAGCTACTTTGTTTGTCTATCTGTCTGTTCTGTGCGAATCGCCATCTGATTCGGCCAGTCGCTCCAGCCCCTGTAGCTATGTGATGCTCCAACTTCCTTAGCTATCTGATTTCAGATATTCCATAGGGGACGCCCTGGAGGTCTGTCTGGAAGGAGAGGCCAAGTGGGTCCTCCTTCATCAGATTCTGGTGGAACCTCTTCAGAGGTTCCTGTCTGAGTCTGTTTCTGAGGTGATCTCACAGTGGCCGTTTGTATCTTAAGTCGTTCCATCTTCTTTGGATTCTGTTTGTAACTCTTGTTATTCTCCGTTTCCCTGATGATTTGATGACAGGACAGATACTGACAACCCCCCATCTTTGACCCTGAGACACTGGTGTGAAGTTAAAAATAGGGCACATAACCTGTCAGTCGAGATTAAAAAAAAAAAAAAAGAGATGGCAGACTCTGTGTGCCTCAGAGTGGCCTACATTTCTGGTTGGGTGGCTACCCAAAGGATCTTTTTCATTAGACAAAATTAGACAGGTTAGGTCTAAAATTTTTAACCCAGGATCCCACGGGCACCCAGATCAAGTGCCCTATGTCTTGTTTTAAGAGGCCCTGTTGGTCTCCCCCCTCTGTGGGTCTGGCCTTTTGTTCCCCCTACAGGTTTATCTCCTCTGCTCCCTCTGCCACCTGCTCCGGCCGACTCCCCTTCAGAAGTCTTCACTCTGAAGCAGATTCTGGCCAAGAAGGAGCCCGTCCGAACTGTGGGTTCCCCAAAGAAGATCAAGAAGATCTATCCCAACATTCAGATGGACCTACTTCTCTTGGACCCTCCACCACCTTATCCACTGACCTTGAATCCCCAGCCACTCCAGGGGGTCCTGCCACAGGGACCAGAAGTCAGAGGGCTGGCACTCCAGATTCCACTGCACTCCCTTTCAGGGAGTACTGACCCCCTGATGACCAGGGGAGCCTCCTGCTTCAATATTAGCTGTTCTCCACAGCAAATCTTTACAATTGGAAAACTCAAAATCCTTCTTTCTCTAAGAACCCAAAGGCTCTGACTTCCCTGTTAGAGTCCCTTGTTTTCTCGCAGCAACCTACATGGGACAATTGTTAGCAGCTTCTACAGACACTCCTCACCACTGAGGAGAGGCAGCGGGTGCTACTTGAGGCCATGAAAAAATGTGCTTGGTGCAGATGGGCAACCAACTCAGCTGCCCAATAAGACTGATGCAGGCTTCCCTTTGACTACACCCAACTGGAACTTCAATACACCTAAAGGTAGGAAGCACTTGAAGGTTTACCATCAGGATCTTGTGGCGGGTCTCCGGGGGCCGGCGATACACCCAATCAATTTCGCTAAGGTAAGAGAAGTTACTCAGGGACCAACTGAGTTGCTGACGGTGTTTCTAGACTGATTGATGGAGGCTTTTTGGAGATTTACTCTGTGTGAACCTACCTCTGAGGAACATAAGACCATGGAAGCCATGGCCTTTATTAATTAGTCAGCTCCAGATATTAGAAAGAAACTGCAGAGGCTGGATGGCCTACAGGGATTCTTGCTCCAGGACCTAGTCAAAGAAGCAGATAAAGTGTTCAATAAAAGAGAGACAGAGGAAGAAAAAGAGTAGAGGAGACACAGGGAACAGGATGAACAAGAGTAAAAAAGAGAAAAAAAAAGACAGGAAAAGCAATTGAGTAAAATCCTGGCCACTGTAGCAAGAGAGAGTCCAGACAGACAGGTGAGGTCAGAAAGATGAGGGAAAGGGCATGAGGCAACCATTGGACAAGGACCCATGTGCCTAGTGTAAAGAAAAAGGACATTGGCTCAAGGATTGCCCCAAGAAGGAGCAGGGAGGACTCCTCAGAGAAAAAATCTGGCTTTGGAAGAAAAAGATTAGGGGAGTCAGTGTTCCAACCCCCTCACCGAGCCTAGGGTATGTGGAAGGAAAACCCGTCCAGTTCCTGGTGGACACTGGGGCTCAGCATTCAGTCCTCCTCCGGCCAGAAGGACTACTATCTACTAAGAGGTTCTGGGTGCACGGAGCCACAGGGAACAGACAATAGTCATGGATTGTCAGAAGAACAGTGGACCTTGGTGTGAGCTGGGTATCCTGCTCGTTCCTTCCTTGTGATCCCTGAGTGTCCCTATCCACTCCTGGGACATGACTTGCTCTCCAAGATGGGAGCCCAAATTAATTTCCAAGCTGAAGGACCATCAGTGACTGACAGAGAGGGGAGGCCACTTCAGGTCCTCAGTATGAGGCTGGAGGATGAGCATAGGCTGTTCGAAAAAACCCCTCCTCAGACAGCAGATATGCAGGAATGGACGGCCAAGCTTCCTTCAGCCTGGGCCGAACTTACTGGCATAGGGATGGCCAAACATCACCCACCTGTGGTGATGGAGGTTAAAGCTACCTCCACCCCAGTTTTGGTCTGCCAGTACCCCATGAGCAGAGGCCAGAGATGGAATCCGCCCACATATACAGCTGGGGGTCCTTGTTAAATGTCAGTCAGCATGGACCACCCTTCTGCTCCCAGTTCAAAAGCCCAGGACTAATGATTATAGGCCAGTCCAGGACTTGAGAGAAGTTAACAAAAGGGTTGCTGACCTTCACCCCACAGTGCCCAACCTTTACAAACTACTTAGCACCCTTCCCCCTCATCGAACGTGGTACACAGTGTTGGACTTAAAAGATGCCTTTTTCTGCTTGAGGCTCAGCCCTTCTAGACAGCCCATATTTGCCTTTGAATAGAAAGATCCAGCCTCTGATTTATCAGGACAACTGACCTGGACCTGCCTGCCTCAAGGATTCAAGAACTCTCCCATCATCTTGGATGAGGCCGTCCACCAAGATTTGGCCCACATCAGGGCCTCCAACCCCCAAGTAACCTTACTCCAGTACATTTATGACATTTTCCTAGCAGCGGAGACCAAAGAGGACTGCCTCCTGGGAACTGAAAACCTGCTGACTGAGCTTGGATCCTTGGGATACCGGGATACCGGGCCTCAGCAAAAAGGCCCAGATTTGTCAATGACAGGTCAGTTACCTGGGGTATCTAATCAAAAATGGAAGGAGGTGGCTGTCAGATGCTAGGAAAAACACTGTGGCTCAGATATCCGCCCCCAAGACTCCACGACAAGTCAGAGAATTCTTGGGAACTGCAGGCTTCTGCCAACTATGATCCCAGGGTTGGCACAATTGGTTGCCCCTCTGTATCCACTCAGAAAGGAGAGTGCACCTTTCCTTTGGGGTGAGAAAGAGCAGGAGGCCTTCTACAGAATTATGCAGGCCCTGCTATCGGTCCCAGACTTAGGACTGCATGATGTGACTAAGCCATTCCACCTGTATGTGGCCAAAAATAACGGATAGCTAAAGGAGTCCTGACTCAGACACTGGGTCCATGGAACCGACTCGTGGCATATCTGTCAAAAAAAATTAGACCCTGTGGCATCAGGATGGCCCAGGTGCCTACAGATAGTGGCTGCTGTGGCAGCTTTAGTCAGTGACATTAACGAGTTGACCTTGGGACATAACCTTACAGTTATGGCCCTCCATGCTCTAGAAAGCATGGTACTCCAGCCTCCTGAGAGGTGGCTGACAAATGTCAGGATGACCCACTATCAGTCGCTCCTCCTGAACTCGGACCACATCAATTTGCACCTGCTACAGGGCTCAACCCAGCCACCCTGCTGCCCGATTCTGACTTAGAGAGATCATCTATCATCCACAATTGCCAACAAGTGCTCGCCAAGGCCCATGGCATCCACACAGATCTCACTGACCAGCCGCTCCCAGACGCTGAAGCCACTTGTTTCACAGATGGGAGCAGCTTTCTTGAAGAAGGTAAGCGTCGGGCAGGAGCAGTGGTGGTAGATGGGAAACGGGTCATTTGGGCCGTGGCCCTCCCCCAAGGGACTTCAGCACAGCAAGCTGAACTGATTGCCCTTATAAAAGCTCTTGAAATGGCAGAAAAGACAAAGATAAATATCTACACAGATAGGAGATAGGCTTTTGCTACCGCCCATGCGCACGGGGCCATTTATCAACAAAGAGGGCTCCTCACTTCAGCTGGCAAAGACATTAAAAATAAACAAGAGATCCTGGTTTTGATAGCTGCCCTCATGTTATAGGCTAAAGTAAGCATCATCCACTGTCCAGGTCATCAAAAGGACGGGTTCCATATAACTAAGGGAAACAATATGGCAGATCGGGTCACCTGAGAAGTGGCTTTAGGAGATATTATACTAGAATTCCTCACTGTAGACCCTAATGAAATAGAGTCCCCACCACAACATCAAGATGGTAAACAGACTATGGGTTCTAAAGAGGCAGAAAAGAAATGTTAAAACATATGCACTGGTGGACACACCTGGGTACAAAAAAAATTAATCACTCTAATCGACAAGACTAATTATGAGATTCCAGGACTTCACAAGCTAGCAGAAAATGTTGTTCGAGCCTGCATACCACGCCAGAAGGTCAATCCCAGTCGGAATAAGACAGAACCCATTAAGAGACTGCATGCAGACAGGCCTGGAGCCTACTTGGAAGTTGATTTCACTGAGATATGTCCTTCCAGCTATGGCAACAAGTACCTGTTAGTCTTCATTGATACATTTTCAGGGTGGGTAGAAGCCTTCCCCACCAAAAATGAAAGTACCCATGTGGTGGCTAAGAAAATCCTAGAAGAAATATCTCCCCTCTTCGGGGCCTCTAAGACACTAGGGTCAGACAACGGGCCAGTCTTTACTGCCCAGATAAGTCAGGAAGTGTCCAGGTACTTGGGGATTGTTTGGAAGTTACATTGTGCATATAGACCCCAAAGCTCAGGACAGGTAGAAAGAATGAATAGAACTCTAAAAGCCTTAACTAAATTGTCCTTAGAGACTAACAGTGCAGACTGGACAGTGCTTCTCCCTTTGGCCCTGTTCTGTGTAAGGAACACCCCCTCTCATTTCCATCTTACTCTCTTTGAGATCTTGTATGGTGCCTCACCTCCTTTGCTCACCCTCTGACAGGGTGTTGATCCTAACTGTCATTGTAATAATGATTTATATGCTAGATTAAAATGACTCCAACAGTTCAGAAAGAGGTGTGGACATGAAAGACCCCTGAAACGGGGACACCGCCCCTGGGGCCCAGCGTCC